>VDFB02183107.1:0-11911 GCA_007258455.2 Sequoia sempervirens | reverse complement strand
ATATTTAAGTACAAAAAGGTAGGAAGGTAGGGGCCCTACTATATAAAGGAATTCCTAGGTGGGGGAAATTATAGTGTGCCTTTACCCCAATGTAGAGTAGTTCCTACCCAATGAATTGTAAGTAATTCTAGATGCTAGCTCAAACTGGTGGTGGGAATTAACTATACCTAAATTTGATTATCCCACCAACCCATGGTTCTTCAATCTTTGGCACAAATCTACATGAGTTGCCAACATGAAACTACTCAAATAGTGCACAAATGGAAAATAAGATAAAAATTTAATAATTAAAGATATGTATATCACACTAAAAGGTACCAAAACTATCAAGAACACCAATCAACTAAAGAGCATGGAAAGTGGCCTCCATAAATATGTAAGAAAGAGTATCTATATGGTAAATGTTCCATCTCACCAAAATGCATCTACTAGGGTATAAGAAAAAAATGAGATACATAACTAACTCTAAATTCAAACTAAGGAAGAATTAACTTATGTACAAACAATAGTATACCCCAACATAATGTTAATAAGTGAGAGGTATGGTAGCTCTAATAAATACTTGTGGCACAATGTATTATAAGAATGTGAAGAAGTAACATAAGAAAAAATGCACTAAGAAGTACCTACAATTGAAAGAGTTTACAAAAATAAGGCACACTCATGTAAATGTAGACAAGGTTTTAAACACAAGAATAAGGCATGCATAACAAACCCCCGTGATATTTTATAAAGGGTGTAATTAGGAATACACACATGAAGGTAGAAAAGGTTATGTTTGAAAATATTGATATTATAAGGTGTCTCAGCCTTACAATTCTAATGTTTTCATCAAGTAATATTTTACATAAATATTACTATTAAATCTTTTCTACCTATTTCTTCCCCTTGTGAAAGTTGGTATCCCATTTTGAAGTGGCATGGATTTCATATTTTACTGGATTTTATCCTCACATGAGGATGTAGGTGTTCTAATTTTATATTGAATTGTTTGGACATGTGTTAACATATTGGGAGATGTATAAAATATCATCTTGACTTTTCTTCATGGGGGTTAGATACGATAGATTCTTACGATGTGTAAGAGCATGTGAGAGGTATATTACATTTGAATCTTGACCAATTTTATGACAGTGTTGGAAACTTGTCATTGAAAAGAAATTTGTAGTCAAAATAAACTATTTCCCCATAAAACCAAAGGAAAAAATATGGAAAAATGTATTTATATTCCATAATAAAAAATAAAATACAAAAAAACCATCGAAATGACACAATATTTACCTTAGAAAACTCTCATGAGGAAAATTTTAGCATCCAAATACAATCACACACTCAATGTATCATCTTGTGAACAATGATTATAATATACTTGTAGAGCCTCCATTTAATTCTTTTGAAACATCAAGAATCCTAATTGAATTCCATGTGAATAATAAAATGAGCACCATGTAACTACACATCCCCATCCATGCTTCCTCTCATCACATATGAAACTTACTAGAGATTCTTAATTAATCTTTGCCAATAAGCCAAAGGTTGTGATAGCCAATGTCAACAACTATTCATGTACTTAGTTTTATAGAAACAATCTTGAACAAAACCATAAAGTGGAACTACAAAAACAACGTGCTTGTTAAGCTTGAGCTTATTAAACCATGCCCCCCTAATTTAATTTTTTGGTACTTTCCTTTTTGGTACTAACTTTCACTAATTAGTATAAATTTTTCTCAATATTAAATATTTTCTTAATGTAATGCATGAATCCTACATTCCCTAGGTGAACACCATAAAATAATAATTTTATATTATAAAAATTATGGTAAACATTATGCAAGTTGTACAAAACATATTTCTCAACATTCTCCAACTTATTCTATGGATTGCATTTAAGGGGTAAAAAGTAGACTAAAACATCAAGGTAACAATCCCTATAGCCAACATATACCATAGAGACATTCAATTAATCCATGTTCTCCATCAAAGTACCTGAAATAATTATGACATTGAGCGCCATATCAAACATGAATCCTCTCATAATCCATCATGACAATGCATAGAGGAAAAGATCCAATCCAAAGAGATGATGGATTAACTATCACATAGAAGCATAAATCCTACGATAGCTCAATATCTAAAACAAATAGGAATATAATAGTAATAAATAGGCCTAAGTAGCTAATAATAATTAATCACCCTTGTTGGAATAACAACCACAACTAGTTGTTAGCACTTATGAATAATCATACCTCAAAACAAAATTATACTTATCATAATAGGTAAACCTTATTTCATAAGCATATCTAACCCAATATAATGATTGGTATAGAATTATGTCTTTCATAAATCAATGTTCCTCCAAAGAAATAACTCAAACATGAAACAAAAAACCTCACAACTATTAACAACACAATATGATGAGAAAATACAACAAAGGAACACATATGCATCCCAAAACCCCAAGGGCATTGGTAATGTCAAAGTTTAAATCATTCAAAGCATAAAAAATTCTACCAATAAAACTCACATAGAAGGTGTATCAAATTTTATCAATATCACATGTAGTTCTAAGGAACATCCATAATGATATGTAAAACCTATAAACTAAATTGCTACAATCTCATTCTCATCACCAGTCTCTAAAGCTCTCCCAAGTTCTCCAAAATCAATTTAGTTAAAGTGTAGACACCTAAATCTACTCATATCTGACCATATTTGACTTTATCCTATCTTATCCAATTAAATAAATAATAATTATTTATTTAATTAATTAATCCATCCCTCATATTTATCCCTAACCCTTAATTAAATAAATTTACATTCATTTAATAATGTCTACCCTTTTAATTTTATCACTCGCCTTAATCAAATATTTAATTAAGTCTATCCTTATCCCCCCAAATCCTCCAACTAAATCATTTAAATAATAAAAAAATAATGAATTTATTTAGACTAATTAATACCTAATGATGTTCACATGTGATAAGGATTCCATTTTTAACAAATATTTATTTTAAATTCCATACCTCCTTGGGAATGTGCAATAAGAAAAATCTTGCCTCTTCTAAAATTTCAAATCTTATCTTTTTTAGGAATCAAATATCACCTCACAAGATACCTTTTTAAAATATCCCACTAAATCTTATCCATCCTCTATTTCCTATGTTCAATCCTCATCATTTATCTAATAACCACCATTTCCAATGAATCCCCCTCTCTTGAGAGCTCTAATCAATTGTGATCCCTTCATTCCTCACACCTAGATCTTACACCTCATGGGACACTTATCACATGATTACAACTTCAACCAAAACCCTAATCCTCAATAAATCCTAAGCATCCATTACCCAATGCATCTTGGCCCTTGATTTCCCTCTTGGAAAGTCTATAAATTAAAGGTTGCTCATCCAATTTGGGCATCCACACTTAGGCTAACTACATCTCCATTTGATCATCCATTATCTCAATCATAACATCATGATGCTAGATTCATAAGAAATCACATTTAGTCTATCAAGACATCACATATGATCATTATGAGGCTAGCATGTGTTTGGTTTGATTAGTCTTTATTTGATGCCATTTAATTTATTTTATTTACATGCAATAGATTTTGGTGAACCCAATGTGAATCAATACATCTAACATGTTTAATTTTGATTATTTGTGAGTTTGATCTTGTATTTGAGTGTTTTTTTAAGGAGGTATTACAGATTAAATTTTTACATGCGTGTCATATCATAAAATTGACCTAATGATTACATCGGAGAGGGCTGAGATGAATTTTGACATATTATTTGCTATATTTTTCTCACTACCAAATTTTGCAATTCTTTTTAAGGCCCCTAGTATGAAAATCCATACGACTATAAGTAATTTTATATGATCGCATCTCCATGCAATTGATTTGTTAGGGAAGTATATACACAAAATGTTAGGGAGATATACACACAAATCAATGTCATACTTGAACATATACTCACTATATATCTTGCAAGGGTTTGATATATATTTCTATGTATATTCTATATATATAACTCTAAAAATATACAAATCATTGAGGGTTTGTAGATTTTTTTTGTTATTATTATTGAAAAATAAAAATAGAAAAATAAAACACAATCCAATTGGATTGTGTATACACAAACAGTGATGAGGGCTCAAAATTTTCAAAACAAAAAATCCTTAATTTTATACATAGGTCTTTTAATTTTATACCAATTTGTCATGCACCCCATGATCTATTAAATTCATTTTATAAATTTCATTATGAACTCTTATTATTTATTTTTCTAGCTCTTGGTTAAGCCTACAATCATATGGGTGATCAAGGGACAACCAACAAGGGGATAAAGTGACCCCCTCCTTTGCATTCCTAAAAAAAAGTAGTTTTACAAAGACCTTGATAATGTTTGCATCACTAATCAATTTATTATTTTTTATAGATGCTAGAATGGTGGTCCAGAGCCCTATGTTGTGAACTAAGCCATTTTTCTATATTTTCCTCCATTATCATGTAAAATTCCTTAAAATATGTGCTTCTTTTGCAAACTTCAAATGTTCATATCTTTTGTATATGAACTTGTTTTTTTACAATTTTTTTAAATTTGTCAAAAAAGAACAAGAATTTTTTTGGTGCAGTCTATTTTTGTGTATCTATTTCTATTTTTATGATTTTAGACTAACCACTTGAATGCAACATATCATTGGGTGAAGGTCAAAATTAGAAAGTACTAATCTTGTGGTCTTACAAGACATCATTTTGAAGATTGATTTGGAGATTTTACATTTTTGTTTGCTATGACCTCTTTTATTATCTTCTAATCATTTAATAATTGGTTAAAATTAACTCTAACATTTTGGTTTAGTTTTTAAATAAATGAGTGTATTTTATCCCCAAGGTTCACTTTTCTATGCTCTCCTCTCAAACTCTCAAGTGATATTGATAATAAAAATAAGTGATATCGTGGTATCTTTTTTCTAGGAGGCTGATGTAGAGAACAAACTTCAGAAACACCTATGGACTCTAAAAACAATGAATATGAGACTTAAGCAACAATTAACATAGGATTTTTGGGCTTTCATTGATAGCAACACTAAACACCCTGCAACTTACTTGCAAAAACTCGCTTCTTGAGTCACAAACCATCAAAAGAATTCAAAGTTCACCTTCCTTTTGAAAACCAGACTCTAAGGTTATTGAATACACTCTAAAGACTCCTTACTAGCTGTTCTTGGCAGTACTCAAATCTGAAACAAATAAATTTCAATAAACCCTCAAAAGAGGCAGGGTTTTACAGAACAAGATGATAGCAAGTAACACACTATCACCCATAACTTCTTATGGCCAAAAGATATTAACCTAATATTTTGGAATAAATTAGAGGGTGAAAAAATAATTTTTTCCTAAAAAAATTAGCATTTTTAACCATACCAATTAAGAGAAATGAATTTTATATCAAAATTGGAAACCCTAGGTCAGCAACTAACCTGTGAGCACCATTTTCCTCATAACTTGCTCATTTTAGCATGAAATCAAACCAAATAAAATGAATTAGAACCTTAGAACAATTATTTACACGTACATCTACTTTCAGACCTTGTATCAGGCCATACAATTCCGTACCAAGCAAGTTTTTTTTGTCATTTTAGTAAAAATATGTAATTGTTAACACTAAAATGACCATAACTTCTACAAAACACAATGAAATTTTATCAAACCAAAATTATTTGAAAGAGTAAAACATTCTTCAACTTATCCAATCACTTGCAGGCCTATAAAAATCCATACAAGGCCATACAACATGGATTACAAGATGTTTCACACAAAAAATACAAAGGAAAAACATGCAAAAATGAGTTCTTTTTATTCCAATCTCTTAAATCCCACTTGCTTGGAGTGGAGGAATGTCTCTTTACTCAAATTAAATCCACTCTAAATCCCAAAACTGATTTCTAACTACCCAAACCAAAATTGCAAAAGTGTATGCACTTTTGGGTGACAACATTGACAACTTTTTACAACTTTGCCTCCTAATCATCAAAATGATCCCAAATGAACCCAAATGGTCCAAAATGGTCCAAAATGACCTTATTGGCACAAAACAACCTAAATTAACCCAAAACCAAATATTTACCAATTGACAACAAATGCACCCAAATGGATGCCCCTGCATCATACTCCCTAGGGGAAAGAAATTTGAGTTCCATCTCAAATGATGATCAACTATTTTTTTTGCTTCCTCCAATTGTGTTGTATTCATGGATTTCCTCTGACCTCTTCTCAATATTCTCCATGCTTGGCCCGATCTATTCCTTGGTTCTTGGTTTGCACTCTTTTCTTCCTCTCTTTCTTCTTGTATCTTCTCTTGCTTACTATCTTCTTTGCTTGAAGACTCCAATATTCTATTGCTCTGTCATACACCTCATTTTTTCTATCCATATATTCCTACTCTTCATTTTCTTCTTGGTCTATACCTTTAATCTTTCTTGTGTTCTCCATAAAGTTCTCTTGGACCTATTTCAATCTTCTTGGGCTCTTCTTCATAATTTTTAGTTTGTTTTCTTGGACTATCATGTTGCAATATCACCTTTTCATCCTTGGATGGTTCAATCATGATATCTTGGTCATTGTTCTTGACCTTTCCTTCATATCTTATCCTCTCTTGAAGTGTTTCCTCATCATTATGCCCTACAACACCATTTTACTCTACCTCTTTCATGTTCTTGACCAACCACTCTTTTCTCTTCTCCCTATCAACCTATATATCTACATTCTCTTTTTCATATTCATGATCAAAACCAAGATATGTACTTTCATTTACCTATTTAATGGGTATACAATCGCATGGGTTTTATTTCTTCCTTTAAATTTAATTTCTGCAACCTACTATTTCAAAAAATCATTTCCTTCTTCTGTACAGAGCATTCTCCAAGGCTTCATGAAACTTTAATTCATCTTCAATTTTCAAAGTAGCCATCCTTTGCATCCTTTTCTGAATCATCATCTTTATGGGCCATTTCACTTTCTTATGTATTGGCCAATACCCAACAGATCCTTGGCATTCTTCCTTGAGACACTATTGTGCTACAAGATTAATACCTTTTTCCAACTCTTCCATTGCTCTATCAAACTCTGCAACTTGAATTATGATATTATTGTTCATCTTGTCCTTCCTTTTGAGGCTTTATTTCTTATCTTGTTGTTGCATCTTGCTATCTCTTCTCTTTTCTTGGATTCTTCTTGTGATACCTCACCCAGGTTTTCTTTCCTTTTCCTTACTACCTAGTCTTTTGGCATTCAGGTTCTTCACTTCAACCTGTCAAATGCAATACATAAACTACCAAAAATTCCCTTGCCTAGATCTTTGGGATTTGATACCAAAAATGATACAGAGGAAGGATTTGACTGAAACACACCTAACTGATTTGACACCTTTCTCACAACTGTTCATTTCAAACAATGACTAAATGCATCCTAGTGCACCGTGGAAACATTGAAACTGTAGCATAATGGGACTTCAACATAAAAGAACAACATGAAACATGAGAATCTTGGGTTGTACAATCCTCCTACAACACATTCCATTGATTTACCACCCATTTAAGAACAAGTTTAATGCATATATTTCATTGAACCCTCAAGTAGTTGGGGTTTCAATACAATTTTCTTGCAAAGATGAACACACAATCTTCTATAACTCATGCAAACATGAAAACTAAGTGACCTCCTTTTTCCAAGGTGTGGGAATTCATGGGATAGATATTTCCATGAATTTTCATGATTTTTTCATGGTGGAAACTCTGTCCATGAATTTATTTTATTCTCTGGAAACCTTGGCTAGGGTTTAGGACTGTCAATACAAAAACTTCAATAACTTTTACAAAACTTAATGAAAATTCATGAAACAATTTTTTTTTGGAAGAATAAATGTTCCTTCAACTTTCCCAATCAATTTTAGGGTCGTACCAATCTATATAGGGCCATACAACGTGGATTACAGGCTGTTTCACACAAAAAATACAAAGGAAAAATGTGCAAAAATGAGTTTTTTTTATTCCAATCTCTTTTCCCACTTGTTTGGCATGAAGGAATGTCTCTTTACTTGAATTCAATCCACTCTAACTCCCAAAACTCATTTATAACTACCCAAGCCAAAATTGCAAAAGTGTATGCACTTTTGGGTGACAACATTAACAACTTTTGACAACTTTGCCTCCTAATCATCAAAATGATCCCAAATGACCCCAAATGGTCCAAAATGGTCCAAAATGACCTTATTTTAACAAAACAATCAAAATCAACCCAAAACCAAACTTTTACAAAATGACAACAAAAATGGCACAATGGATGCCCCTGCATCAGAGGCATTCTTAGGGATTTGATCACCCCAAGGGATGACCTCAACCACATTTTTGGTGGGGTATATAAGGGAGGAGAGAAAATTTTGTACCTCAATTTAGTCACTTCATGTTTGGAATAGTCTTGAGTCCCCTAATGATTTAGGACACAATGTTAAGGGTTGGTCTAAGCATTTACTCCCTACCCATTCTTATAGATGAGCTAGTGTTCATGGATTTCCCCTAGTGAGATTCAAATAGAATCCTAAGACCTTCTATCATCTTCTAGTGTGGTATAAGGAAATCATATCTCCTCCTAAAGTTACTCACAATGTAATTCCATGTGAACATGAGATATAACTAACCAAGGTAAAGACTTTGGCCATCTTTGGTAAGGGATAGGATGTGTTTGTGATAATTCCCTATGTATCCCTCATAAGTAGATAGTATTGTGGGACCACACTAGGATTCAATCCCACTTGAACATTTTTAGGATATTTTGTGTCTTTTATATTTTCATTGTTAGATTAGAAGCTCCCTATATTAAGAAAAATGGGGACCTCATCCTTTTGAGCCTTAGATTTTTTAATCTCTTGTCTTATTTTTAGTGCAAGCTTTCAAAAACAAAAAAATTATTAAAAATATTATAACAAATATTTAAAATATTATAAAAACTAAAAAACCTTTTACCTTTGTTTTCTTAGACTAGGATTATATTATTGCTAAGGTATAGGTGTCCATCATCTTCAATTCAAGGTTTTTACCTAATAACCCCATCCTACATCATCATCACCTAACATCAATCATCTATACATTTTTACATAACCTAGGTCAAATTTATCATATACTCTCTTAGGATTCATTCATCAGCCTATCATTCCAAATTGTATACCCTTATTCATGTCCATATCATATGATAACTGTCATAGACATCCTCAAAATAATATTATATTCTCTAAATTCTAGGTATATGCATCCATATCTTAGGTTTATACTATCATTTGCATCCATACAAAACCATAAATTTATCCAAATATTAGGATCCATCCATATCATAACATCATACTAAGGATGAGAAAATGGATTGAAGGTGAATAACATAGAAGATAATGAAATATGTACACACAATATCTTCACCTAAAACCCTTCTCTTTGGTTCAATAGAGCTGAAGTAGAGTGCACCTTGGCTCCACTTGATGTGATTTTTTGATGTGTTGATGGAGGAATGTGGTTGCTTATAAAACTAAGAACATGATGGTAAGATTAGAATGATAAGGATATGATGATAGAAGATTAGCTAAGTTATAGAAGAAGTAGATAGAAAATTCAGCAGTACAAGGCTAGGAATATGGAACATTATTATATATGGGATGAGAGGCTTCTAACTTATATAAATTATTTGAGATAAATCAATGGTGAATATGGATTAGTTGATGGATGGATAATATTGAATGAGGATTAGTTTTTGGATTAAAGTTGTAGTCATGTGACAAGTGTCACATGAAGGACAAGGGCTAGGTTTAGGATGCACATTAGGGAAACATCCTTATGTGTATGGATAAGATTAAGAGGTGGGATGTGAGATGAATGGATGAGATAGAAAGTTAGTTTGACTTTTTGTAAGTTTCTAGATTCAATGAATCTAGACAAGGTCTTAGTTAGACATGTGAGAGGGACACTTGTCACATGATGACAAGTTTATATTGTGGTCCATGTGAATGGAATCAATGGATATGATTAAATGGATATTGTATTTTATATTATGCACCAAGGCATAAGGAACCAAGATGACAATATACCAAATACATGATCAAAAAGGTCAAATGCAAACATATTAAGTATTATAATACCATGATATGGAATACCATGACGCCCTTGTGGAAATAGAGTGCAAAGACCAATGTGATAAATTAAAAAAATGATAATACACATAAGTAATAAGCAAGCATACACAAAAAAAAAACCCCATGATTATGCCCCTAGTCAAGCTGAAAACTAATTGATGTGATTAATTGATTGATGGTGATGATGATGAGGATAACAAAGTTAATAATAAGAACAATGTATACACCAAGGATTGTATTGTTAACAATAAGAAAAACACTTAGATTGGGAAGGATACATCCCTATGATGATAATTTGATAATGGATCAATAGATTTTAGCTCATTTGGATTGAGATCATGGATTTCTTTAGGATGATGGAGTAGATTGAAAGATTAGATTGCATGGATTAGGATTGATTGCATTGGATGGGTTGATGGGGATGGTTGTATTGGAAGGATAGATAGATGATATAGATTGGATACTATAGGATTGGATGGAGGATAAGATAATTAGGATATGATAGAGGAATGGATGGGATGCAATGACAAGGCGGAACCAAGCATTGGTAAAATATGGAAGGATAGATGGATTGCTTGGATATGAGATAGGGGGATAAAGTGGATGGATATGTGGATGGAGGATAGGAGGATGGAGCTCCAAGGACTATGTTGCAAAGGAACAAGATACCCCATACTAGAGGTAGTACAATTGAGGATGGAAGATGGTGGAAAAGGATGCATGAGATGGAAGGATAGTGCATAAGGGACATACATGGAAAAGAGAGTAAGGCTTGCATCGTCTAAATTACGCATTTATGTTTCCCCTAGCCTTATCAAGATCAAGCATGATGTTACACCCTGTCTCATAGTTACCAAGTTACTTTTACCTTCACGAGTAAATATGATGATGAATGATAATCATGACTTTAATATGTTTTGATAGGTGAATGAAATACTATAATATGTATTAAGATGTTATTTCTTTTGAAGATATGATTATGTTTTATACTGATGAAAAATGTGATAAATGAATATGTATTGATGATGCAAATGATTTATCATCCTAAGTTGGATGTAGGAAGGAGTCAAGCCCTTAGGTAGGAGAGGGGGAGTATCACTCAAGAGAGGAGTTTGGTTTGGTAACCCTTAATGTTCCTATTTGATCTATCACACTCTCACAACCTAGTATTGGTCAAGTTGAGTAGAGTCAGTTTGGATTCGGTAAGTGAACCCTTGGTGATAGTCTTGGCTTATTGGAATAATTGAGGGGTCATATTTGATTACTATGGTTGTTTCTTTAGATTGAATTATGTGATTGAATCTCTATATAGAGTATATGTTCTTCTTCATGTGTTCATATTAATATGTTAATCAATGAAGCATATACATAGAATGTATATATGTATAGATGTACATGCCCTCAATAACCCAAATGTATGGGAGCATTCATTGGATAAATATGACATATATATGTGTGTGTGTGTGTATCCACTTCATGTATATACATCAATACATCAATCGAGGAAAATGTGGGGAGTATGTGTTTAAGTTTGGATATTGAAATAATGATATATATATACACGTTATATATTAATGTATAAGTATATATATGTACATATATATTAGTATACGAATATATATAAATATATATGTATATATAATTATGTCAATATATATTTATATATTTATATTTATATCAATTGGCAATAGATGTATTTAATAATCAAGTGAATGTGATTATATATATAT
>VDFB02183105.1:0-11755 GCA_007258455.2 Sequoia sempervirens | reverse complement strand
TAATTTGTAAATCAGCCACAAATATCAATGGGTTCCATTTTGTATTGTTTGACATAGCATAGTTATGCAAATAAAATTCACACAACTGATCATGAATATTAGGTGTAGAATCAGCAAAAATATTTAAAAAGATCAATTGGCAAGTTACTAATCAGTTGATTGAATTGAAACTTAGGAATTTCTCCTATAAAAATAAAGCATAAATTCTAGCAAGAGGCCTGCACTTGATGATTTGTGCAACCTTGTCTACTATCTCCTCAATTTTAACTATCATCTTTTTCAATTTAGCTTCCTTGCTTTCCAATACTCTATTATGGTCTGAAATCATCTTTTCATTTTCCTTCTCCCATTCTTCTCTTTGCTAGGAGAATTCTTGAGTTATTTTCCATAACTGATATCCTAGAGACATTGTAGTGTGATAAGTTGGAGTTCTTGTGAAGGGGCTCTTCTGCTTTCAGCTGCAATCTCTGTATTTCCCACCTTCACCATGGAAATTTGTGCAAGTAAGTTCAGTTTAGACCCATGCCCATATATGTGAAGCTTCTCATCCAACTCCTTAATTTTCAAGTCTCTTTCCTTATCTCTCTATTTATAAGACTTTACCAATTCCTCTAATTGTTTGATTCTATCTAATGCTTCTTGCAACTCTTTCTTGACAATCCTTTCTTCTATAAACAATTTTTTATCCTTCTCTAAAAACTAATCATCATCACCCATAGTATAATGACAACCCTCACTATTAGGGCTTTGTGGGGTTTTCTTCCTTGTCTTATTAGCAACAAAAACATCCTCTGAGTTGGATTCAGAGGTGGTTGAGATATACCATTTTATTTTAACTAGTGTATGAACATTCCCAAAAAAAATTCCATCAGATTTGAATCTGCTTCTACTGTCACAGTCTCTTCTTTCTCCTACTTTTTGATTGAACCCCTCATAACACCCTTCTTTTTTAGGCGGTGTGAATACCTTGGCTAGGTGGGTTTCTTCTTCTGCACTTTCTTGGGTTCAAAGGAAGATCCACCTTTCCTTTTTTTGGTTCTTGGTGTTTTGGAAGAAGTTGGGGTTTCTTGGATATCCTCTATTGCAGGTTGCTTAGAGGCTACAGGTGGTGAATTTTGCATACTCTACTCCTCAGGTTCACCTCTATTATAGGTAGGTGAAGTAGTAGGTGAACTGGAGGGAATTTCCCTCACTGATGCAACGGGTGATTTCAAATTTTCTGGGATAGCTAGTTCCTCAAGAATGTGACTAATATGATTACAAATTAAGAAGCTTTCCCATGAAACATGTGCATGTTTAACCCTTAAAATTCCTTTTACCAATAGGGTAACTAAGCACTAATGTGATAGTTTTGTATTGTTTCTCTTTCTTTTATATTCAGAACTCATTTGTTTCAATAGGTTATACGGAAAATTGGGAGCATTGACCCTCCTATTATGACGAAGGTGGCTCAAAAGCTTGAAATGTACTATTTATAAAAGAGATACCTACCATCACATGTAAGATATTTAATAATATATGCAGCAACAAAATCCCATACCCATGGCAATGAAAACCTTTTAGTACCTTGGGATGTTGAGTCGAGGTTCTCTTCATGTTCCCTGAATTCATCTCTTGCAACTATAGCATTTGCCCGAACTGGAATTCATCTTTTTCTCTTGGCAAGCTTGGCTTTTTTGCAATTGCAACTTCCCAAGCATCAACCTTTAACCCTCGAATAGTGGCTTCATCATTCAGAAGTGTTTTTGCAAATTGTTGTGTCATATCCTCACAATATTCTATCAACTTTAAGAAATAGTACAACCATCCCGATTATCTAAAAATAGGCAAAACTAACCTATCTTCCAATATTTGTTGATGTGTAGATGGTTCCCTGTGAACTATATCTCCACCCATGATGGTAAACTAATCTGTTTATGCTCAAATTTCCTATTTACAACTTCAACTACACCAATCCTTCTTGTCTATATACTTAGGTTTTTTCAATTCAACTCATTTCTCTATGAGCCTGAAATGGCTTGGAAATGGGGAAAAGCAAATGACACAAATGACAAAGGGATGCAAAAAGGTTTTTGGTGGCTTGATTTTGGCTTAAGAAATTTTTGAAAACCAAGAAAATATACTCTCCCTCCCCAACTTAAGGTGTTAAGAGACCTCATTTAATTATACTTTTGGTGGCTAAGGGTATTATGATATCTAATGGAAATATGACAATTAAATATAGATAATGCAAAATTAAAATTATGCGTATGTCAAGAACAATGACAATCTATGCTAATTATGGAAAAGTAATATAGTATTACCCTATCAAAGTGGGTGAATTGAACATAGCTTGTGTGAAGCTAATTGGAATTATCCTGACATAGGTGATTTGTTGTTCATAGTACAATTGGTGAAGCGAAGCAACTTGGAATATGGTAATGGAAAGGCTACAAAATTTATAGCTTATGGGATATGAAATGATATGCTTAATGCATGGAAATTGATGAGTATGATGTGGGATATGATGGGGTAGGTTGGATGTAATGAAATGATAGCTATATGGTTGCATGTATAGAAAAATGAAGTGTATGTTGATGACATGTAATTAAGTTGGCAGATAAATTTGAAATTTCTGACAGACAAGTGTTGTGGGCACCTTCAACAACAGGTCCCTCTAAATTTTGTCAACCTATTTATTGATGAAGCTACATGTCCCTATTACATCAAGGAGTGTACTTGTAAAGGATTGTTGATTGTTTCACCTATGCAGTGTGTGCATGTGAAGGGTGATAGAAAATTATACCTGGTTGACCTCAATTGAAGTTGGTGTAGCTGATTCTTGTGTCCCCGTTTTTAGCATTGCTCCTTTCAGTGATTGATGGCCTTTTCTTGGTGTGCTGTTGGCTAATCAGAGACAGAATTAGGGTTTCCGGCTGCTTGGTGAGTTCTCTTGAAGATTCAGGGTTTTGTTTGTTGGAGTTTGGGTGTTCGGATTCTGGATTCCTTCTGGGTTTTCAGAGAGCTTCGCAATGGTGGCGCATGCATTACATTCCAAGCAACTTTCTGAATTTACTATTTTTAGTAAATCCTATTTTTGGCAATGGTCCAGTCAACACCAGCTCGGTCAACTTTCCTCTTCTGGCAGTTCATTGGGTAATTCTGAATTTTGGCATAAGGGGTTCATTTTGGAGGAATAAGTATTTTAATGACAATAATGTTTTATTTTATAAAATAACCCCTTGTCCTAGTATTATGACTTTAAGTTGTTTTAAAGAAGGGGACCTTGAGGGGTATTGTCTCATGAAGGAAATATTTTATATTTCTAAAGTCAAAAATATTACTTGGAGAAAAGGACGCATTTTTATGAAGGAAAAGATTTTAAAATAAAGTTAAATTAAACCTTGAGAAAGGGGGCGCCCAAATTGGAGGGAAAAGAAGACAGTTCAAATTTGAAAGTTAGGGTTTCTAGAAGCTTTTGGAGAGTTTTCACAAAGTTATAAAAGGAGAGCTTGGGTCTTCATTTGGGCATCTGATATCTTGAGTATTGGTATGCTGCCGAAATGGTTGCTGGATTGCTTCGAGGAATGAATGCCTCCTAGCTTGGGCTCGACTTCGTGCTTGAGAGATAGCACCTAGTAGAGAGGTTTGCTTGTTTTGAGTGCATTTGTAGTGAGGTTTTGCATTGTTTTGATGATCTTGCACTTTGTAGCTAAGTACTTGCATTTTCTGTCATATTCTAGAGTTGCTGAATATCATAGCTGATTCGAAGTTTCATTCATATTTCAAAAATAAAAAAAGATATTGTTCTGGGTGTTGGTCATATCATCTTCTCTACTTGGGGCGACCTTACTTGCAAATTTGTGGGATTTTTAATGAAGTTTCTGATTTTATAAAGCAAATTCGTCATTTCTTTGCTTTGGGATCCGTACCATTAATTAATAGCCACTTTTAGCTACCCTTTTTCATTACTAAACTAGGCGCCATCATTTTAAGAGTATTTTGCATCATTTTTCATGTAATTTGAGTGAGAAATGAGTGAGTTGTGAGCTTTTCATTGAGTTTATGCATTGTTGGTTCTGTAATTCATGTTGCTGGTCTGTCAGATCAGACTTGAGAAAATTTCATATTAGCAAGGGACGGGTATTAGGAATTCATTATTGACCTAGTGGATGACATCTTTACTATTGCAGCAACTTGTAGAGCTTAAATCCTTGATCTTGCAAGCATTCTACTTCTTATTGTAAGCTGAACAGTAGTACTGTCAGCATTTCTCTCAGTTTTGCTTATCATGTTTGTAATTGCCCACTGAATAAGTGGAAGAGGCTGGCTTGCCGCCTATCTACAGTTGAATTGCATTGTAATATCATACATCTCCGCCCTATGGTAGCTCCATTCCCACTCCGGGTTTGAAAGCACATTCTGGGTGTTGAGTTTATTCGAAGTTGCATTTGTATTTCTTTAAATCTCCACCAAATGGTCGCCTCATTCCATTACGGTTTGAATTTGCTTTTGTACTTTGTCTTGCGAGGGATTTACTTTCAGGTTCGCGATTCGATTTGGCCAATGCTTGCGGCGATCCTCTTGCCATATGGCGACCTCTCTTTTGTTGAATTGAGTCGCATTCTTGAAAAGTTATATTGTAACTGCTGGTTTGATTTATCTAACCCTAACGGGTGTGTTGCATTGCTGATTGTAATTCAAAAATCGAAAAAAAATTGGTTCGGTATTTTACAGTGGTATCAGAGCCAAGATCCTGCCATCCTGTGCCCATCAGAGTTCACTTGATAGAGAAAACAGATTCTACATCAGAGGTCAGAGCTGAGTTCAGTATTAGCTTTCAGAAGTTTCAAAGATGTTACATTTTCTAAGGTCTATGGGTCGTGAGAAGTCAGATTCAACTATGGCATCTGAGGAAGGAAAGGTTAGTGATGTCGTAAGGGACTTCATTGAATATGCCAAACAGTTTAAAAGACAATGTGAAGATGAGGCTGCCAAACTCCGTGAGCAATATCAAAACATGCCAGATGATTATAGGTACAATGTTTCATTTGATTCCCATTTGAATGTGTGGCGTCACTGGAGCCCGAAAAGTCGAGATGGTGGACCACATTAGGAAAATGATAAAAAGGGAAGCAGAACAAGCTTTGGTTGAAGAATCAAAGAAGGAAGGAGATGAAGTGCCTATTTGTGAATTGCAGCCGACAAATATGCAAGTTGAAGATAAAAATCAGTCATATAGCATTGAAGATGGCACAAACCAGTTGCACATATCACATCAAAATGAACGTGAGCTTGATGAAGATGCCTTGGCAAGTGAAGAGTTAAGGGTAGAGCCTCATAATACGCCCCTTGACTTGCATGTGATAGCAAGTGAAGAAGAGCAAGTTGAAGGAAATACTATTGGTGTCTTTGAATCAGCTTATGACCGTTACCAAAGTGATGATGTTGGTAATGATTTCGATGTGTTTGTACCTCCTCTTGTTGAAGATTTAGTGATGGATAGTTTTCCTCTTGTTGCTGTTCAAACTCCTCAAGAGTTTTCACAAGATGAAGTTATGACAAGTGATCAAGAAGACCTTTTTGGCATACATATGACTATTCATGATGAGATCAGAAAAATACCTATAGATGATGGGTTCATTGAAGATATAGATGATAAAGTTTCCCAAACAGCTAGCACTAAAGATTCTTTACTTCATTATAGTGACAGTGTCAAGGGTGGTTTTGGGTTTGATCTTCAAACCAAGCCATTGAAGGGAGGTATGTATGAAGATATCAGTTTAAGTGAGTTGGGTGGTGACCTATTCAAAGAGTCAACCCTCCAAGAGAAGCACAAAGACCACTTTCCTTTTGATCAAAACAATCAATCCTCTAGCACTTGGGATCCAGGAGTGAAGGCATTTAGTGATGACAAAGAAATTGTGTGGGATGAGTTTCCCTTTGATCCTGATGAAGTTCAAAATTCTGATTGCTTTGCAAGCTATGAGGGGGCTGCCATAAACTTTGATCATGAAGACAGTGAAGTGGAAGTGGAGCTTGAAGATCATATGGCTCTTGACGATGGAAAGTTTGATGGAGTTCCTAAACACAAATCCAATTTATCAATGCTTGAAGCTGGTTGTAAGCATTGGATTGAAGAATTTGTGGAGTCTAATTCTCTTTGTGATATTGAGCAATTTCAGCTAGTAGGTGGTGAAGGAAAGGAGTCTTGGAGCAGCTATGAGGGTAGCAAAGATGAAAAACAAAGTTCTGATTTTCAGTTGCAGCCTATCAGCAGTTCACCATCTTTGCATGTGCATGAGTGGAAAGATCAATGCAAGGCATCTTTTGAAAAAGAAGTGCAAGCGCTATCCCTATTTGATCGCACACACAATTTGGTTGATGATCTCTATTGGAAGGCTCAGTTTAAAGAGAGACAAAGTGGAGTTAAGGATGAAGTTGCTCTTCCTAAATTGCAACTAATCAAAGATTCCTTGGAGACCATGAAATCCGAGTACATAGGCTTGATTGAAGTTAGAGATCATGCCATCGAATCTGCAAAGAAGGCCTTCATTGTTTTCGAAGAAAAGGAGAGTATGGTTGATGAGCTCACTTTGGAGCTTAAATCAACAATGGACAAGTTGAAAGAAACTCAGTTGGCTCTAAGAAAGGTTGAAGATCAGTTTGCAGATTTCAAATTTTTCAAGGAGCAAGAGGATGCACGAAGAGCTAGAGAAATCAAGCAAGTAATTGATGAGATTGATAGTCTTCAAGAGGAGTCTGATCTTGAAGGTTTCACAAGAAAATCAAAGGTTGCATGTGCAGATTTGGAGCAGCAAGATGAAAGGAATGACTTTCAAGTTTATGACAATCCTCTTTTTCAAAAAGGTGATGAGAAAAGTTATGATAATCCTCTCTATGAAGTAAAGGATGAAATGGAAAATGAAACTGAGTTTGGTTCCCAGTGCTTGGATGCTTCGATATCACTCCATGAGGAAGTGCTACGTCTGTTGATTAGTAATGAATGCATAAGTGGGTTTGAGGATGAAGTCTATACATGGGAAGTGTTGATTCGAGGAGATTTCAACATCTTTGACACCAAGGTGTTAACAAGGCAAGATTTGGTAGCTGCTGGCAACTTCAGTACAACAGCAAAAAGCGAAGATTTTAGTCTTGTTACTCATGAAGAAGGGAACAAAGAAGAACCAGAACATGGTGTTTGCATTCTTCTCAATCCATTCCTTGGGTTGAGTGATGCTAATCAATTTTGGGAGTTGGATTTGAAGTCATCTTATGTTTCGTGTTCCAGTGTTGTTGAAGCTTTCATGGGTTGGTTTCAGAGGTTCATCAAAGGGGATGCCTATTTTATGAGTATGCACTTGGTTTTGACCAGCACTTGGGGTTGTGTTGAATTCTCTTTTCAGAGTGTTGAAAATCACTTTCGATTGGGTATCCATGCTTGGGATTCTCAACTTGGGTTGATGGAGTTTTTGGCTGGTGGAAAGAGGAACTTTTGGTGGGTTAGTGATCAAATTTTCAGACCTTTGGGTGTTGTTCTTCTCTTCACCAACCACTTGATGGCCCCATTTGTTCATCAACAAATGGATTGGAGAGAAATTTTGAGTATGGGTTGGAAAGATGAACAGTTGGTTACTCTTGACGTTGATCCTTGGGCAAGACAATGGCAGATTTTGGGACATGAGCTTGCTGGTTGGAGGCAGACCAGCCATCTTACTTGTGGAGTTACTCTTGTTCGGAAGAGTTTGTCCTTCATCACTTGCCAAAAAGGTGGTAGTTTTCAGTTGGGGATTGCTCTAGTATGTTTTCCTACCATTTTTGAGAGATTAACTTGCAACTCTATGCTCATCTCATACACTCACACTTGGGCATTTCTTTGGTGCTGCTGTTTTTTCTTGTGTGAAGTACTAAAATCAGATTGCACTTCGCTGACTTCAGCCTTGAATAGCAGATATTATTTGTTCCTTCACACTTATCATATTCTCGGAGTTCATCTTATGAATGTTTGTGGTGTTAACCTTGAGAGTTTTCTCTCATTGTTGGTTCGGGACAGCGAACTACAACTTGTTTTGATTCATCATTCTGAGACTCATGAGGTTGGAACTATGAGAGTTTTTTGTATTCTTCTTGGTGGTGTCAGTATAATTCAGTTGGTGCATAGTAGCTCCATGAGGAGACGTGAGTATGAGTTGGTCGAGCTCTTGCAAAGGATTGATTTCCTCTTTGCAAGGAGATTTGAAGATGACACTTTTACCATCAGGGCTTCGTTTGTTACCATGTGGAGGTATGTTGAGGAGTTTGATTTTGAGATGAGCAGCATATCCTTCTTGCCTAGAATTGTGGTTGACAGTGGTATGATTGTTACTGTTGACTTTGGGCCTCTTGGACATGAGACGTCGCATGAAGCTGGTCTTAGTCCTTTAAGATCTTTCAGTTTGAGTATCATGGATAGTAACACTTTGGGGTTACAAGGAAGGTTAGTGCAGCATTGGCATGATTTTTTCACGAATGTGATTAGAGTGGTGCAGCATCGGCATGGTGGGACCTTCCTGAGATGGGTTTGGGAACCTGGGATCATACTTGTTTTGGTATGGATCAGTCTTAAGTTTTATGGAGTTATGGTTTTATTGCTTGAGGACAAGCAATTTTGGGAAGGGCGGACTGTAATGTCCCCGTTTTTAGCATTGCTCCTTTCAGTGATTGATGGTCTTTCCCCCGTGTCATATTAATCGAGACAAAAATTATGGTTTCCTGGCTGCTTCTGCGAGTTCCCTTTGAAGATTTAGGGTTTTGGTTGTTGGAGTTTGGGTGTCTCGATTCCTCGACTCTCCTAGTTTCGAGAGCTCTGAATGCGGCGATGTAATTACATTCCAAGTAACTTCTTCCGGACTGGCCATTTTAGTAAATTCTACTTTGGCAAGTGGTCCACAAGACCAAATTAACTTCTTCCGGGCAGCTCATCATAAATTTCTAAATTTTGCTGTATGGGTTCCATTCCTTGGGAGGAATAAGTATTTTAAAGACAATAATGTTTTATTTTATAAAATAACCCTTTGTCCTAGTATTATGACTTTAAGTTGTTTTAAAGAAGGGGACCTTGAGGGGTATTGTCTCATGAAGGAAATATTTTATATTTCTAAAGTCAAAAAATATTACTTGGAGAAAAGGACGCCTTTTTATGAAGGAAAAGATTTTAAAATAAAGTTAAATTAAACCTTGAGAAAGGTGCCCGCAACTGGGAGGAAGAAGACAGCTCAAATTTGAGCTAGGCTCTTTGAAGTTTTCTCTCGAAAGTCACCATGGTGCCATGTTGATATTCGAGTTCTCTTCACTTTGATTATCCGATATTTGAGCATTGTTATGTCACTAAATGCCGCCTATCGTTTCGGCAAATGAATGCCCCAGTTTGGCCTCGACTGCATTTGAGAGAGGAAGCAACCTAGTGCAGGAGAGGAGGCCTGTCATTGAGTGTCATTTTGTAGTGAGGTTCGCATTGTAGCTTGACATTTTGCTTTGTAGTTCAGTTTATTGCATTTTGTGTCATTTTCTGGAGTTGCTGATAACAGGGCTGAATCTGTAGTTTCACTCATAAATCAAAAAATACAAAAAGAGTTGTTCTGGGTATTGTCTCATTGGTTTTCTCTGTTGGAAGAGACCCTTCATGAATATTTGCAGATTTTAATATGAAGTTTCTGATTTTATAAAGCAAATTCGTCATTCCTTGAAAGCCCTACATTCTGGAGTGCTTTGGAATCCATGCCATTAATTAATAGCCACTTTTAGCTGCCCTTTCTCATTACTAAACTAGGCGCCATCATTTTGAGGGTCTATTGCATCAGATTTGAAGTCATTTGGGTCAGTTTTGAGTGAGTTGTGAGCATTTTAGTGGATTCTAGGGTTGCTGGTTATGCATTTCAAGTTGCTGTTCTGTCATATCAGATTTTGGAAAGTGCATTTTTGGTGAAGGTTTGGTGTGAGGAAGTCTTACTAAGCTTGGTGGAGGTCACATTTTCTATTGCAGCAATTGAAGAGCTTCTAATCCTTGTTCTTGCAGGCATTCTCTATATTATTGTAAGCTGAACAGTAGTACTGTCAGCATTTCTCTCAACCTTGCTTATCATGTTTGTAATTGCCCACTGAATAAGTGGAAGAGGCTGGCTTGCCGCCTATTACTTTGATTTGCATTGTAATATCATACATCTCCGCCCTATGGTAGCCCCATTCTACCCTAGTTTGAAAGTACATTCTGCGTTGAGTTTATCTCAGCTGCATTTGTATTTCTTCTTAACTCACCATATGGTCGCCCATTCCATTCCTCGGGTTTGGCAGCGCCATACTGGTAGCGAGCTACTTTCACCAGGTAAAGCCTATTTCGTGGAATGATTTCATCCTCTTTGCCATATACGTTCCTATGTTGGCTGAGATTGAGTGCGATTCTTTTGTAAAAGAGTTATATTGTAACTGCTGATTTGATTTATCTAACCCTAACGGGTGTGTTGTATTGCTGATTGTAATTCAAAAATCGAAAAAATTTGGTCCGGTTCATTACAGTGGTATCAGAGCCAAGATCCTGCCATCCTGTGCCCATCAAGGTTCAATTGACAGTTGAATGACAGAGAAATCAGTTTCTACACCAGAGGTCAGAACAGAGTTCAGTTTAGCCTTCAGAAGTTTCAACGATGTTGCGTTTTCTAAGGTCCAGGGATTGTGAGAAGTCATATTCAACTATGGTATCTGAGGAAGGAAAGGTTAGTGATGTCGTAAGGGATTTCATTGAATATGCCAAACAGTATAGAAGACAATGTGAACATGAGGCTGCCAAACTCCATAAAGATTATCAGAGCATGACAGAGGAGTTTAAGAATGATGTTTCATTTGATACCTTTTTGAAATGTGTGGCGTCACTGGAGCCTGAAAAGTCGGAGATGGTGGACCACATTAGGAAAATGATAAAAAGGGAAGCAGAACAAGCTTTGGTTGAAGAATCAAAGAAGGAAGGAGATGAAGTGCCTATTTGTGAATTGCAGCCGACAAATATGCAAGTTGAAGCTAAAAATCAGTCATATAGCATTGAAGATGGCACAAACCAGTTGCACATATCACATCAAAATGAACGTGAGCTTGATGAAGATGCCTTGGCAAGTGAAGAGTTAAGGGTAGAGCCTCATAATACGCCCCTTGACTTGCATGTGATAGCAAGTGAAGAAGAGCAAGTTGAAGGAAATACTATTGGTGTCTTTGAATCAGCTTATGACCATTACCAAAGTGATGATGTTGGTAATGATTTCGATGTGTTTGTACCTCCTCTTGTTGAAGATTTAGTGATGGATAGTTTTCCTCTTGTTGCTGTTCAAACTCCTCAAGAGTTTTCAAAAGATGAAGTTATGACAAGTGATCAAGAAGACCTTTTTGGCATACATATGACTATTCATGATGAGATCAGAAAAATACCTATAGATGATGGGTTCATTGAAGATATAGATGATAAGGTTTCCCAAACAGCTAGCACTAAAGATTCTTTACTTCATTTTAGTGACAGTGTCAAGGGTGGTTTTGGGTTTGATCTTCAAACCAAGCCATTGAAGGGAGGTATGTATGAAGATATCAGTTTAAGTGAGTTGGGTGGTGACCTATTCAAAGAGTCAACCCTCCAAGAGAAGCACAAAGAGCACTTTCCTTTTGATCAAAACAATCAATCCTCTAGCACTTGGGATCCAGGAGTGAAGGCATTTAGTGATGACAAAGAAATTGTGTGGGATGAGTTTCCCTTTGATCC
>VDFB02183103.1:0-31566 GCA_007258455.2 Sequoia sempervirens | reverse complement strand
TTACTAAATTTCTCAACAAAAAGTAAATCTCAATCTATAATTGGAAAAGTAAATTTCTATTAACAAGGATTTTCATAAATGTATGCCATGCATAATCCTTTACCTTTTTAACAAATGCAACAAGAATGCATCCAAGAGGAGTGCATTACATTAATTGACTAAACAAGTCATTCAATGATTCATGCTATGATACATATCCAGTTTCAGAATTTCATAAAGAAAATATAACATTTAATCAATCTTCAGTTGCCATAACCTAATGGTCTTTTGCAAGCTGAAGGTCAAAGCATGGTTAAGGTGCTTTTCCTACCCAACCATGAAGCATAACACTTCCTTAGGATTCTTCCTAACTCGAAGAACACCTGGCCCTGCATGAGGTGCCTAGAAACCAATAATAATAGGGCAGGGGGGAAACTCTCAATGCATGCCTGATGCCTTATATGCACTCTTATACTAGAATGAACATATTTCTTGCATACAGGATGTGGTAGAGAAAGATATATATACATATATAAATAAATTCTAGGCATTCATTATCCATCTATTTCAACGATCTAGCTCGCTTTGGCCAAAGCATATATAGAAGAAAATTTGGTTGATCTTGGAAAAGAAGATCACCTTCTCTGTTAATCCATATTCGACATCCTGTCCCGGAAGGTAAGCTTAAAATTTATCACACACCACACTTTCAAGTAAGGAGATAGAGGTACATCCATAACATGAAATATATATCCATAACATGTATTCCATGAATTATCCATAAATGCTCAAAGAAATTTCATATAACATTATCAATGTACATACACCAATAAGGGTGTTACAAATCATCTATTTCAATGATACAATAAACAAGAATACATAACCTCTGGTGCCTAACTCGCACAAAGTATGAATACATAATTTAACTGTAGTGCCTCACTCGCACAAATATGGAACATGTCTCATACACAATGTGCAGTACTCATACAAGTTTTCATACAATGGATATGATAAGTGCATCTATCTCATAAGTGTATTGCTCGCACAAAGGGTGAAATTTGCATAAATTATAGTAGTACAGTTATAATGATCATTACTCAATCTACTAAACACAATGAGTATGAAAAGTATATTCCACACACAAATGCACAATGAAATAATTAATCAAGTGTTTTATCCACACAAAGGAATCATGAACTCACTCTAGTGCATCACTCGCACAAGAACAACAATATTATGAAATATACATTCACTCACATAAGTATAGAGAACATTTCTCGTTCAAGTATAAATAGTGAGTAATTAAAGCAACAATTTTCTATGGTAAGCATACAATCATCCACGCAGTTGTGTCATTCACACAGAGCATGAGAAGTGCATTATTGAAATAGTATCATTCTCATATAGCACATATGTACAAGTAATCTCATTAAAACAAACAAGCATTTAAGATTCATCACCTCATTCACTTCTGCCTTGTCAAATAGACAAATCAAGTTATGTATCAAATCAACTTCTATCATGAATTGCCAATGAATATTCTCAAGACGTAGTGTTTTTTCATAAGATACTTTGTGAGAGTGATGGAATGGAGAATTAAAAAGGGTGAATGATGAAGTAAGATGAATAGATATACTTGAACCGATAGGGATCAGATAAGGTGACAACCTATGAATGATGAGGTGGCAGTAAAAGTGAGTTCATAAGAGAAGTATATTGTGAAGAGAGATCTTTGTGATGACTTAAAGGATGAATGAGTTGGTAAGATACAAGGGGAAGAATAAAAGGAGAACTTTCCAATGAGAGGAAGAAGGAAGAACCCTTGTGTAGTAAATAAAGTTGTTGATAATGGATAAATATTAGTTGAGCCTTCTTGAGGAAAGGGAAACCTAAGATGGAAGTTTTAAAGACAAGTTGATTGTTGATAAATGTCTTATTCTAGCATTAAGATTGGGTTGGTGAAGATATATCTTAATCACATGAGAATTAAAATTCTTAATTAGATATGACTTTGGAATTGAATATATTAAGGGTAAGGAAAACAGGGTGGTTGATGCCTTGAGTAGAAGGAGGCACCTTGCAGCCATGGTTACCATAAAATCAGATTTCAGGCAGCAGGTAGTTCAATCCTCACTTGGGGATGAACATTATGAAAGGGTGAAACAAGCCCTAGGGGAGAATTCCTCGGATCGTCGATATGAGGGTTATGTATTTGAATCGGATGGGCTCTTGAGATTCCAGGGGCGGATGTACATTCCTAGTTCTGCAAACTTGAGAGAGTTGGTGCTAGAGGAGTTCCACAATGCACCATACTCAGGACATCCTGGTATTACAAAGATGATGGAAGGACTTAGGCCACTGTACTTCTGGCCAGGACTTAAAAGGGATATTACTTCATATGTAGCCTGATGCTTGGAATGCCAGCAAGTCAAGGCTGAGCATGTGCATCCGGTAGGACTCTTATATCCTCATAGGGTGCCAGAGTATAAATGGTAGGTTATCACTATGGATTTTATTCAGGGGTTGCCAATGTCTAGGAACCGACATGATACCATCTTGGTTGTGGTGGATAAGTTGACGAAGGTTGCTCATTTCATTCCTGGAAACCTCAAGGACGGTTCAATGGTTTTAGCAAGAAAATTTGTTCAAGAAATCTTCCGTTTGCATGGAGTGCCAGAAACGATCATTTCAGATCGAGACACTCGGATGACTTCCAGGTTTTGGATCACATTGAACTCTTCCCTAGGAACTAAATTGAATTTCAGTTCCGCATATCATCCTCAGACCGATGGTCAGACAGAGAGGGTGAATCAGGTAGTAGAAGATCTTCTCCGCATGTATTGTATGGAGCAGCAACATAAGTGGGAGGAGTATTTGCCTTTGGTGGAGTTCGCTTACAACAACTCCTACCATGCTTCTTTGGGTATGGCACCTTTTGAAGCTCTTTATGGACGTAAATGTCGGACACCCATTAGTTGTGACAGGGTGGAAGACAGAGTTGTGATTGGCCCTGAGATGCTCAGAGAAATGGAAGACCAAATGAAGATCATTAAGGAAAAATTGAAACAAGCTGCGGATAGACAGAAAAGTCTAGCAGACAAGAACCGAAGCTTCAGGCAGTTCTCTGTAGGAGATAAGGTCTTTTTGAGGGTTCGGCCGCATAAGAGTTCAATCTCTTTCGGCAAGAACTCTAAGTTGGCCCCTAGGTTTGTTGGGCCCTTTGATGTTTTGGAGGTGGTGAATCCAGTTGCTTATAGGCTTGCTCTGCCACCAGCTCTATCCCGGATACATAATGTATTTCATGTCTCAGTACTTAAGCCCTACCATCCAGATATTGCTCACATCCTTGATTGGCATGCATTGCAGGTTCAGGACCCAGGGGTGATTCAGGTGGAGCCCGTCAGGATTCTGGAAGAGCGCAACGTTAAGTTGCGGAATAGGGACATTATGTAGTACAGGGTCCAGTGGGACCAGTATTCGGTGGATAATGCCACCTGGGAGAATGCTGAGGATATAGATAGAGTCTTTCCTCATTTGAGATCTTAGCATACTCTTATTTTCTTTCATGTAGAGACTTACGATATACTGGTATCTCAATTTTGTTGTGTAACTTGCTTTTAGACATCGAGACGATGTCTCTTCCAAGTGGGGAAGGATGTCACGTCTCAGACTTTGATGCTGTTTTGTCCATGGCTTTGTGTGGATTTATTATATGAATGATGGTGTGTGTTAGAGTAATATGATATAATACAATGTTTTGGTGTGTGGAAATGTGAAAAATATTTACTTTTGAAATTGTGAACGCATTTTATTTTGAAAATATGCAAGATAGAACAAAATAGAAGTATTGATTTAATTATTGCTTTGATTTATATCTCTATATCAGTTACTAATACAATTTTGTTGTTGCATGCCTGAGTGCACCTGAGTTGCAGGTGGTCGAAGACCAAAAGTGTGATTGAGGAAAGGAGGCTAGCTTCCCGATAGGGTAAAAGAGGAAGAACTCTCGGTCACACACACAACACCTAAAAATCATATAGTTGCATTTAGGCAATGTCTGTTTTAATTTGATTGTTTTGAGTTACTTACAAAATAAGTAATAAATGGTTTGAATAAATAAATAATAAAAATAATAGCATAAATATAAATTAATTATTAATTATATTTTAAAAGGTTTATGATTTTTAAATCTATCTTAATTAACAAGCCAAATGAATATGTGTTTATGGAGTAAGTATTTTTGAATTATATATCCAACTTTTTGTGCAAATAATTGAAAATATTTTATTATATTTTATTTATTTATGAAATTGAAATAAAATTGAAATATTTTATTTGCATATGTCTTAATTTCAAAGTCCAAGATTAGGAGAGAGGGAACTAATATTAAATAGAAAAAGATATTCCCGAGAAAAATGGGTTCGGGAAATTCTTCTTAAAACAAACAAAACTCTCGGCAAGTGGCTATCTCTTTTATTTTTGCATGTAAATGTCTGCCAAGAAATTTTTCCATCTGTCAATTTGGAAGGGTTTGCATGACTCTCGGTAGATGGGATAAGGATTTAAGGTGGAGAGAAGATGGGAAAAAGAATAATAGAAGCTTATTCAGAAAAGAACCCACTCAGGAGAAGTAGACTGAAGGAAAAATTGGGCATCTTCAACTAGAAGCTTTTAATCAGGTTTTTCTTTTCCTACTATTAATCTAGTTCAAATTTTGGCAATAGTGGGAGAGCTTGTATGCAAAAATTGTGATTTTGTCTGCAAATTTGTGTTTTTAAATCTGGGGAAAAACCTTCTTTTCATTTGTTTACATTGTGAGAAAATGCTCAATTTCTTCCTTCCAGAATGGGGTATTATTCTTTTGTAATCTGTATTTCATTATTCTACCTTCTTTTGCTATTCTTTTGGACAAAATATTTTGAAAGGAAAGATAGCATATAAATAGATGGATATATATATATATACACACACAAGAAGTTGCATTCCTGTGCATATATATATATACTCAAAATTCTGCATGTAAACCTTTACCATACATTATTTCAAAATTATTTTGGAATGAATTTAGTTGTAGTTGACTGCAGGGCGAATTCTTGTTTTTAAGAGTTGTTTTTAATGTATAAGGAAGGGATTTTAATCCCCAGCCCGTCCCAAGGGAAGGGACGGCGTTGTGGGGAGGATCGCACCCTCCACAGGCTGCGGCCTGTGGAGGGGGCGCGGCCTCCTCACAGCCTGCGCCCTCCCTAAGGGAGAGGCGAGGTCTCCCACCTCTCTTTGGGGTGTTACACATCCGTTTTAAACCCTAAAATCTGTTCATTCCTGTGTGTGCGGCAGTAAAACGTGAACAACTATGAAAATCTATATTTTTTTTATGCATATATATACATATACATATATATACACTCAGCTGTGTAAATATATATATATATATAAATGTATACTTACACAGAAATAACCATCGACAGAATATGATATATTTCAGACAAATATATATAAACTCAGTATCCCTGAAGCTGGAAATGTGAGAACATAGTTCTTGAAATCATGCAAATTGGTGATTTTCTTTTGGCCACATATTCTTATGTTTGCATACAGATGTATATTTATGAATATTAGCATACAATAGAAAACACAGATGCAAATATGCAAATCTCTATTTTTCTGAAAGAATTATCCTGTTTCTGTATATTATTTTAACCAGAAACTTGTAGCAAATTGGGAATTTTACTTTCAAATCAGCTTGAATCTTGAAGATATAGAAATATACATAAATCTGAGAACACTGTTTTTATACAAAAAATTATTACTTCTGCTTGTGTTAATACACTGAAAGTACCATGATAAACATACATTTCTTTTTACATTTGAAAACCAAACTTGATCAAAGAACACTCAAGAGAGTAGCTTGAAATGAGAACAAATCTTTTATCAAATAGAGGAAAACATGTTGACTTTGTGATTTTGCTGAGAAAGAGAGCATATTTTATTCAAATTCTGAAACTTTAAATCTATTTATCTTGATCAACCAAACTGAGATTGAACACAAGAATGCATTGAAAACTTTCTTTGAGCTCTAAAGATGGACAATCTTCACTGCAAATGTGACTAAAAACAGTTTGATAAACTCTTTATGAATATGGAAAAATGAAGGAAATTCTTTTTAGAATCAATGAAATGCATGAAGCATATAAGGAAAACACATAGCTTTCTATTTCTGCACTTTATACTGTATTTTGGTAACTTCCGGGACAGAATGCCGAAGGTGGATCCACAGAGACGGTGGTTTTACCTTTTTCTGAAACTACCACTTGTTTTTATTTATGCTTGGCCAAGCACTTGTACCATTGAAATAGATGGATTTGTTTTAAAAGCCTAGTAATATATGTATTTTGGTCTCTGCCACCTCCTGTTGCAAGAAATATGTTTTCTCATGTTAGAAATGCATATAGGCACCAGGCATGCATCAAGAGTTCCCTCCTGTTTTACTGTGTCAGGTTGCTAGGCTCCTTATGCAGGGCCGGGGATTTCTTCAAGTTAGGAAGGAACCCGGGGAAGTCATGTACTTCGTGGTTGGGCGGAAAAGGCACCTTAATCACACTCTTGGCCCTAGCTCGCAAGAAGACCGATGGTGTCACGTCGGTTGGAGGATCAGACTTTTTATTTTACTATTTATGTACTTGAGTATCCTACTGGAATGGCTTGTGAAGCCCATTGTAAATGTAATTGTATTTGGCATTTGTTACTACAACATTGAAATAGATGTGTTATTAAGATTTTGATGTAACATTGATACAAATGTATTTATTGAAGTTATTGGTCTCACACAAATGTGAATATTTATTAGTTTATTGATCTCTTTTGAGTATGGGTGAATATATGTGAAAATGCATTGATATACTTGGCCATGTGCATAATCATGATGAAATGCAAATGTTATATTTTATATACAGGAAATGCAATTTGTTTTAATTCTTTTACATTGAGTTTACTTTGAAAACTCTTATTAATGGCATAATTGAAGTAGGCTTTGAAATGGGTTGAACAGTTTAAAATGTTTTTTGCTTATCTCTCCACCTTAAATCTTTATCCCCTCTACCAAGAGTCATGCAAACCCTTCCAAATTGACAGATGGATAATTTTCTTGGCAGACATTTACATGCAAAAATAAAGAGATAGCCACTTGCTAAGAACATTGTTTGTTTTAAGAAGAATTTCCAGAACCCAATTTCCTCGGGACTGTCTTTTTCTATTTAATATTAGTTTCTCTCTCCTAATCTTGGGCTTTGAAATTAAGACATATGCAAATAAAATATTTCAATTTTATTTCAATTTCATAAATAAATAAAATATAATAAAAGATTTTCAATTATTTGCACAAAAAGTTGGATAGATAATTCAAAATACTTACTCCATAAACACATATTCCTTTGGCTTGTTAATTAAGATAGATTTAAAAATCATAAACCTTTTAAAACTACAATTAATAATTAATTTATATTTATGTTATTATTTTTATTATTTATTTATTCAATCCATTTATTACCTATTTTGTAAGTAACTCAAAACAATCAAATTAAAACAGACATTGCCTAAATGCAACTATATGATTTTTAGGTGCTGTATGTGTGACCGAGAGTTCTTCCTCTTTTACCCTATTGGGAAGCTAGCCTTCTTTCCTCAATCACACTCTTGGTCTTCGACCACTTGCAACTCAAGTGCACTCAGGCATGCAACAACGAAATTGCATTAGTAACCGATATAGAGATATAAATCAAAGCAATAATTAAATCAATACTTCTATTTTGTTCTATCTTGCATATTTTCAAAATAAAATGCGTTCACAATTTCAAAAGTAAATATTTTTCTCATTTCCACACACCAAAGCATTGTAGTATATAATATTACTCTAACACACACCATCATTCATATAATAAATCCACACAAAGCCATGGACAAAACAACATCAAATATAAGCAAAAGCATTTTAAATTGTTCAATCCGTTTCAAAAGTTTACTTTAAAAATTATGCCATTAATAAGAGTTTTCAAAATAAACTCAATGTAAAAGAATTAAAACAAATTGCATTTTCTGTATATAAAATATAACATTTGCATTTCATCATGATTATGCACATGGCCAAGTATATCAATGCATTTTCACATATATTCACCCATACTCAAAAGAGATCAATAAACCAATAAATATTCACATTTGTGTGAGACCAATAACTTCAATAAATAAATTTGTATCAATGTTATATCAAAATCTTAATAACACATCTATTTCAATGTTGCAATAACAAATGCCAAATACAATTACATTTACAATGGGCTTCACAAGTCATTCCAGTAGGATACTCAAGTACATAAATAGTAAAAATAAAAACTCTGATCCTCCAACCGTCGTGACACCATCGATCTTCTTGCGAGCTGGGGCCAAGAGTGTGATTCAGGCGCCTTTTCCGCCCAACCACGAAGTACAAGACTTCCCCGGGTTCCTTCCTAACTTGAAGGAATCCCCAACCCTGCATAAGGAGCCTAGCAACTTGACACAATAAAACAGGAGGGAACTCTCGATGCATGCCTGGTGCCTATATGCATTTTTAATATGAGAAAACATATTTCTTGCAAGAGGAGGTGGCAGAGACCAAAATACATATATTTCTAGGCTTTTAAAACAAATCCATCTATTTCAATGGTACAAGTGCTTGGCCAAGCATAAATAAAAACAAGTGGTAGTTTCAGAAAAGGTAAAACTACCGTCTCTGTGGATCCACCTTCAGCATCCTATCCCGGAAGTTACCAAAATACAGTATAATAAAGTGCAAAAACAAAAAGTTATGCATTTTCCTTATATGCTTTATGCATTTCATTGATTCTAAAAGAATTTCCTTCATTTATCCACATTCATAAAATGTTTTTCAAACTGATTTCCATTCATACTTAGGTTTCAAACGAGAGTTTCAAAACATCTTTTGAGTTCCATTTTATCATGTTGAACAAAAGAATAGGTTGTAAAGTTTCAGTATTAAAATAAAATCTGCTCTTTTCTCAGTAAATTTTCTCTTGTTTAGTAAAGAAGTCTGTTTTCACTCCAAGCTACTCTCTTGAATGTTCTTGTTCAAGTTTGGTTTTCAAATGTAAAAATGTATGTACATCATGATATTTTCAGTGTATGAACACAAGTAGAAGTAATAATTTTCTGTATAAAATAGTGTTCTTAGATTTATATATATATTTCTATATCTTCAAAACTCAAGTTGATTTGAAAGTGAAATTCCCAATTTGCTACAAGTTTCTGGTTAAAAATATTATACATAAACAGGATAATTCTTTCAGAAAAATAGAGGTTTATAAATTTGCATCTGAGTTTTCTATTGTATGCTAATATTCAGAAATCTACATCTGTATGCAAACATAAGACAATGTGACCAAAAGAAGATCACCAATTTGCATGATTCCAAGAGATACATTTTCATATTTCCAGCTTCAAAGATACTGAGATGTTTATATATATTTGTCTAAAATATATCACATTCTGAAGATGGTTATACCTGTGTAAGTTCACATATATATATATATATATATATATATATATACAGCCGAGTATATATATAAATATACATATATATGTTTTTTAAAAAAATATAGATTTTCATAATTGTTTTCACGTTTTATGGCCACGCACACAGAAAAGAGCATTATACAGGGTTCTAAACAGATGATAAGCACCCCAAAGGGTGCTGGGAGGCCTTGCCTCTCCCATGGGGAGGGCGTCAGAGGACGTTAAGGCCTCCATTGCCAAGGCTCGTGGAGGGCGCTGAAGCCTTTCCTTACAACTGCCCTTGGGACGGCCTCGGGATTAAAATCCCTTCCCCATACATTGAAACAAACTCTTAAAAATAAGAATTACCAACAAATAATCAGAACTAAATTTGTTCTAAAAGAATTTCAAAATAATGTCTCGTAAAGGCGGCCTCGGTGGAGGGCGCGAGCCTCCCCACAGCGCCGTCCCTTCCCTTGGGACGGGCTGGGGATTAAAATCCCTTCCCCATACATTAAAAACAAACTCTTAAAAACAAGAATTTTCCCAGCATTCAACTGCAACTAAATTCATTCCAAAAGAATTTCAAAATAATGTCTGGTAAAGGTTTACATGCGGAATTTTGAGTACATATATATATATATATATGCACAGGAATGCAAATTCTTGTGTATATATATATATATCCATCTATTTATATGCTATCTTTCCTTTCAAAATATTCTGTCCAAAAGAATAGCAAAAGAAGGTAGAATCATGAAATACAGATTACAAAAGAATAATACCCCATTCTGGAAGGAAGAAATTGAGCATTTCCTCACAATGTAAACAAATGAAAAGAAGGTTTTTCCCCAGATTTAAAAACACAAATTTGCAGACAAAATCACAATTTTTGCATACAAGCTCTCCCACTATTGCCAAAATTTGAACTAGATTAATAGTAGGAAAAGAAAAACCTGATTAAAAGCTTCTAGTTGAAGATGCCCAATTTTTCCTTCAGTCTACTTCTCCTGAGTGGGTTCTTTTCTGAATAAGCTTCTATTATTCTTTTTCCCATCTTCTCTCCACCTTAAATCCTTATCCCATCTACCGAGAGTCATGCAAACCCTTCCAAATTGACAGATGGAAAAATTTCTTGGCAGACATTTACATGCAAAAATAAAAGAGATAGCCACTTGCCGAGAGTTTTGTTTGTTTTAAGAAGAATTTCCCGAACCCATTCTTCTCGGGAATGTCTTTTTCTATTTAATATTAGTTTCCTCTCTCCTAATCTTGGACTTTGAAATTAAGACATATGCAAATAAAATATTTCAATTTTATTTCAATTTCATAAATAAATAAAATATAATAAAAGATTTTCAATTATTTGCACAAAAAGTTGGATAAATAATTCAAAAATACTTACTCCATAAACACATATTCATTTGGCTTGTTAATTAAGATAGATTTAAAAATCATAAACCTTTTAAAACTACAATTAATAATTAATTTATATTTATGTTATTATTTTTATTATTTATTTATTCAAACCATTTATTACTTATTTTGTAAGTAACTCAAAACAATCAAATTAAAACAGACATTGCCTAAATGTAGCTATATGATTTTTAGGTGTTGTGTGTGTGACCGAGAGTTCTTCCTCTTTTACCCTATTGGGAAGCTAGCCTTCTTTCCTCAATCACACTCTTGGTCTTCGACCACCTGCAACTCAAGTGCACTCAGGCACGCAACAACGAATTTGTATTAGTAACCGATATAGAGATATAAATCAAAGCAATAATTAAATCAATACTTCTATTTTGTTCTATCTTGCATATTTTCAAAATAAAATGCTTTCACAATTTCAAAAGTACATATTTTTCACATTTCCACACACCAAAGCATTGTATTATATCATATTACTCTAACACACACCATCATTCATAAAATAAATCCACACAAAGCCATGGACAAAACAACATCAAAGTCTGAGACGTGACATCCTTCCCCACTTGGAAGAGATATCGTCTCAATGTCTAAAAGCAAGTTACACAACAAAATTGAGATACCAGTATATCATAAGTCTCTACATGAAAGAAAATAAGAGTATGCTAAGATCTCAAATGAGGAAAGACTCTATCTATATCCTCAGCATTCTCCCAGGTGGCATTATCCACCGAATACTGGTCCCACTGGACCTTGTACTGCATAATGTCCCTATTCCGCAACTTAACGTTGCGCTCTTCCAGAATCCTGATGGGCTCCACCTGAATCACCCCTGGGTCCTGAACTTGCAATGCACACCAATCAAGTATGTGAGCAATATCTGGATGGTAGGGATTAAGTACTGAGACATGAAATACATTATGTATCTGGGATAGAGCTGGTGGCAGAGCAAGCCTATAAGCAACTGGATTCACCACCTCCAAAACATCAAAGGGCCCAACAAACCTAGGGGCCAACTTAGAGTTCTTGCCGAAAGAGATTGAACTCTTATGCGGCCGAACCCTCAAAAAGACCTTATCTCCTACAGAGAACTGCCTGAAGCTTCGGTTCTTGTCTGCTAGACTTTTCTGTCTATCCACAGCTTGTTTCAATTTTTCCTTAATGATCTTCATTTGGTCTTCCATTTCTCTGAGCATCTCAGGGCCAATCACAACTCTGTCTTCCACCCTGTCCCAACTAATGGGTGTCCGACATTTACGTCCATAAAGAGCTTCAAAAGGTGCCATACCCAAAGAAGCATGGTAGGAGTTGTTGTAAGCGAACTCCACCAAAGGCAAATACTCCTCCCACTTATGTTGCTGCTCCATACAATACATGCGGAGAAGATCTTCTACTACCTGATTCACCCTCTCTGTCTGACCATCGGTCTGAGGATGATATGTGGAACTGAAATTCAATTTAGTTCCTAGGGAAGAGTTCAATGTGATCCAAAACCTGGAAGTCATCCGAGTGTCTCGATTTGAAATGATCGTTTCTGGCACTCCATGCAAATGGAAGATTTCCTGAACAAATTTTCTTGCTAAAACCATTGAACCATCCTTGAGGTTTCCAGGAATAAAATGAGCAACCTTCGTCAACTTATCCACCACAACCAAGATGGTATCATGTCAGTTCCTAGACATTGGCAACCCCTGAATAAAATCCATAGTGATAACCTACCATTTATACTCTGGCACCCTATGAGGATATAAGAGTCCTACCGGATGCACATGCTCAGCCTTGACTTGCTGGCATTCCAAGCATCAGGCTACATATGAAGTAATATCCCTTTTAAGTCCTGGCCAGAAGTACAGTGGCCTAAGTCCTTCCATCATCTTTGTAATACCAGGATGTCCTGAGTATGGTGCATTGTGGAACTCCTCTAGCACCAACTCTCTCAAGTTTGCAGAACTAGGAATGTACATCCACCCCTGGAATCTCAAGAGCCCATCCAATTGAAATACATAACCCTCATATCGACGATCCGAGGGATTCACCCCTAGGGCTTGTTTCACCCTTTCATAATGTTCATCCCCAAGTGAGGATTGAACTACCTGCTGCCTGAAATCTGATTTTATGGTAACCATGGCTGCAAGGTGCCTCCTTCTACTCAAGGCATCAGCCACCCTGTTTTCCTTAGCCTTAATATATTCAATTCCAAAGTCATATTCACTCAAGAATTCCAGCCATCGCCTTTGTCGGGCATTAAGATTGGGTTGAGTGAAGATATATCTTAATCCTGCATGGTCTGTCTTCAGTTCAAAAGGCTTTCCCAAGAGATAATGCCTCCACATCTGTAAAGCATGGACTATGGCTGCCAACTCCAAGTCATGTGGTGCATAGTTTAATTCATGTTGCTTTAACTTCCTTGATTCATATGCTACCACTTGCCCTTCTTGCATAAGAACCACTCCTACCCCTTCCCCTGATGCATCAGTAATAACTATAAAATGGCCATTCGGATCGGGCACAACCAGGATGGGTGCAGTAGTGAGTTTCTCCTTAAGCAGCTGAAAAGCTCTCACACTTATCACTCCATTCAAATTTCTTTTCTTTCTTCTATAGTGCAGTGATGGGTGCTGCAATTGTCGAGAACCCCTGAACGAATCTCCTATAATAACCTGCAAGACCCATGAAGCTTCGAACTTTGGAGACATTCTACAGCGCTGGCCAATCCATAATTGCCTTAATCTTTTCTGGGTCCACCGTTACCCCTTCTGCTGAAATAACGTGTCCCAAATAGTGCACCTCAGATTGGAAGAAAGTGCATTTAGACATCTTTCCATACAGTTTATGTTCCCTCAATCGCTGCAACACCATTCTCAAATGCTTCTCATGTTCTTCCTCTAACTTAGAATAGATCAAGATATCGTCAAGAAAGATTAAGACAAAATTATCTAAACAATCTCGGAAGACACTATTCATCAGGTTCATGAAAGCTGCAGGGGCATTACTTAGCCCAAATGGTAGCACCGTAAACTCGTAGTGCCCATACCTTGTTCTGAAGGCAGTTTTGTGAATATCTTCTTCCTTCAATCTCAACTGGTGGTATCCCAATCTTAAATCAATTTTTGAGAATACCTTGGTGTCTTTCAGCTAGTCAAACAAGTCATCAATACGTGGGAGCATGTATTTGTTCTTGATAGTGACCTTGTTAAGCATCCTATAGTCAATGCATAACCTCAAGGTCCCATCCTTCTTTTTCACAAAAATAACTGGAGCTCCCCAAGGCGACACGCTTGGTCTAATAAATCCCTGCTTCAACAATTCTTCCAGTTGGGCCTTAAGCTCAAATAATTATGTTGTGTTCATCCTGTAAGGAGCTTTAGACTGAGGTTTTTCCCCTGGTAGCAAATCAATAGAAAAATCAAACACACGCCTAGGCGGTAGCTCAGTTAGCTCTACAGGAAAAACATCCTCAAATTCTTTCAGAATGGGATGATCATTAATTGAGGTTTCTTTCTCATCAAGATCCTTGACCTTTATTGCAAAGATAGTGCATCCCTTCCGACTTGCCTTTTTCAACTGCATGGCGGAGACTTGCCTAAGCTCTAAAGGCTTTTTAATGCCACAAAGCTCCACATGGTTTCCTCTATCATCAAGACACTTTATTGACTTCTCTTCGCAATCAACAAGAGCCTTATGTTCAGAGAGCCAATTTATCCCTAATATTACATCATAAGACCCCAATGGTGCAACATACAAATTCACTTGCATTTGAAGGTTAGGGATTTCAAGTTTACTGAAATACATGCATTGCTCTACCTTCCTCTCTACCCGGTTTCCATACTGAACTTTCCAAGAATTTTCCATATAACTTGGTCTAACTGATAACTTAGTCAAAACATGAGGATCTACAAAACTATCAGTAGCCCCAGTATCAATCAAAACAGAAACAGGGCATCTAAACAATTTACCCGATAGCTGGATAGGAGTGGCCTGATAATCTGCTTGGCGATTGTCAACCGCCGCATGAATATGATGTTGATTCATGTTATTCTGTTTGTTATTCCTCTGAGGGCACACACTGGCATAATGCTCGCCACCACAAGTATAACAACCCCCACGAGGTGCTTTGGGCTTGTCAAAAAAATCTCTCCTGTTATTATCATTCCTTTTATTGAAATTGCCCCTCTTATTGTTATTGTTCCTATTTCCATCGTTGCGGTCCTGAGGACTACCATCCCTCTTCAGATTTCTGATTTGCCTGTTATCATTCCCTTGATTGTCCTGTTTGCTCTAACCACCCTGATTGTTATTACCTTGACGATTTCCTTGGAACTTCTTATTGCCATACTTGGTTTCCCTACTCTTCTTATAGTTAGCAGCTTGCTGTAGCTTGTGCTCCTGTTTAATTGCCAAATCAAAAACTTCATCCATGGTGGCCGGATTATGCAGATCTATTTCATTTCCAATTTGAGGTCTAAGCCCCAAAATCAATTTTTGAACTCGAAACCTCTCATCATGCTAGTACTGGGGTGCGTACTTGAGCAAGTGAGAGAATTTCTCCCAATACTGAGTCACTGTCATGCCACCCTGTATGAGTACCTAGAATTCTGTCATTTTCTTATCAAAGTAAGATTGTGGTAACCACCTCTTCCTAAATAACTGTAGAAACTTATCCCAAGTTACCTTCCCATGCATAAATTGCTTATCTGCTCTTTCATTTTCCCACCAAGTAGCAGCCTCACCGGTGAGCTAATAAGAACCCCACTCAGCCTTTGTTTCATCAGATAGATTGCGTAGGGAAAAATACTTCTCCATCTCTATATCCCAAGCTTCTGCTCCATCTCCAAGGGTTTTCCCATCAAATTTCGGAGGAGCGACCTTCTTTAGGTCTTTTCCCAACTCCTCAGCCACCCTATTTAGATTTCCTTCATTTCCAGGTGGTTCAACATTTGTTTCTCCATCGATTTCATTTGTGTTTAACCCTTGACGGCCAACTCGCCTCTCATGTTCTAGTTCCTCAATTCTAGCCCCCTGACTTTGCAGCAAGGCCAAAATTTGGTCCAATTTATCATTGGGATCTCCACGAGATCCTCCAATCCGCTGGTACACTCTATTCTCCATTTAAGGTTACCCTGGTTAAAGCACAACGTCATACGTAGTTAGGCATAGGTCCTAGAGTTGAACCTTGCCGCTCTGATACCAAATGTAACGCTTGGGAGATAAGCAAAAGCATTTTAAATTGTTCAATCCGTTTCAAAAGTTTACTTTAAAAATTATGCCATTAATAAGAGTTTTCAAAGTAAACTCAATGTAAAAGAATTAAAACAAATTGCATTTCCTGTATATAAAATATAACATTTGCATTTCATCATGATTATGCACATGGCCAAGTATATCAATGCATTTTCACATATATTCACCCATACTCAAAAGAGATCAATAAACCAATAAATATTCACATTTGTATGAGACCAATAACTTCAATAAATACATTTGTATCAATGTTACATCAAAATCTTAATAACACATCTATTTCAATGTTGCAGTAACAAATGCCAAATACAATTACATTTACAATGGGCTTCACAAGCCATTCCAGTAGGATACTCAAGTACATAAATAGTAAAATAAAAACTTTGATCCACCAACCGCCGTGACTCCATCGGTCTTCTTGCGAGCTGGGGCCAAGAGTGTGATTCAGCGCGGCAATAATGAAATTGTATTAGTAACCTATATAGAGATATAAATCAAAACAATAATTAAATCAATACTTCTATTTTGTTCTATCTTACATATTTTCAAAATAAAATGCGTTCACAATTTCAAAAGTAAATATTTTTCACATTTCCACACACCAAAGCATTGTATTATATCATATTACTCTAACACACACCATCATTCATATAATAAATCCACACAAAGCCATGGACAAAACAGCATCAAAAGTCCGGAGATGACATCGCTCTTTGACCACTGCGAACTCGCGCACTCAGGCGTGCAACAACGAAATTGTATTAGTAACCCATATAGAGATATAAATCAAAGCAATAATTAAATCAATACTTCTATTTTGTTCTATCTTGCATATTTTAAAATAAAATGCATTCACAATTTCAAAAGTAAATATTTTTTTTTTTTCACATTTCCATACACCAAAGCATTGTATTATATCATATTACTCTAACACACACCATCATTCATATAATAAATTCAATACAGCCATGGACAAACAACATCAAAGTCCTCAACAGACGTGACAAGCCATGCCTCTATGGTCACTGATGTGCAGGTTGGGGCTCAGGTGTTGTCGGATCCAAATGTTGAGTTGGGGAAGGGGGATGGAGGCACTTCCTTTCCTGCGCGGAATGTTGGATCAGATGTGGCTAAAAGTAGCAAGCCTTCTCCTCAACTGGGCATTTTGCAAAAGGATGGCAAGAGGGGGGGTCGGAGAAAATCGCTAAACTTGGCAGGAAGAAAGATTTGGAAAAGATTAAGATGATGGGGGAGACTTTGGTGGAGTCAGGGTCTGTCAAGACCCTGGATTCTCATTTTTTGACTCCTTTTAAATGATCATTATTTCATGGAATGTAAGGGGCTTGAACAGTGGCCCTAGACAAAAAGTTGTTCATGAGTTGGTAAGAAGTCATTCTCCTGATGTTCTTTTTCTTCAGGAGACCAAGTTATCTGTTGAGTGCATGATGGGTTTAGTGCCTAAGTTGTGGAAGAATGGTCAATGCCAATGTATTGGGGCTCAGGGATCCTCGGGGGGTGTGGCTTGTTTCTAGAACCCTCGGAAGATTCAACCTTTGTGGTGGTTATCCTTCAAGTCCTCTTTATCCATGGTTGCTTTGTGTTTTGAGTCGGGAGAGTTTGTTCTTTTCTCCAATGTTTATGCACCTGTTGAGTTCCAGGGTAAACTTCTTTTATGGACAAATATCCATTTTGTTCGTAGCCTATTTCCCTATCAGCCATGGATCATTGCAGGTGACTTTAATGCTATTACTGAATTAGCTGAGAAACGGGGTGGTATTGCAAGACTAGAGCCTTCTGCGTTGTTGTTTCAGGACAATATATTAGCTCTCAATCTTGTTGATATCAAACCTAGCAATGGTCAGTTTACTTGGAACAACAGAAGGGTGGGTGACAGTTGCATTGCTGAACGACTGGATCGTTTCATGGTCTCCTGCTTTTGGGTCGGGGGAATGTGGTCTTCTAGTTCTGAGATATTAGATTGGAGAGGTTCGGATCACTGGCCTATAAAGCTAGTTATCTCTTCTGCTCAGGTGCCTTGAACGCCAACCTTCAAATTCCAGCTAATGTGGTTGCGGGACCCTGACCTTTATGGATGTGTTGCTGAATGGTGGAGGTATGGTAGACCTACTTATGGTACTGCAATGTATAATTTTGCTAAGCTCCTTCAATATGTTAAGTATCAGCTTAAACGGTGGAACCGACAATGCTTTGGAAACATTTACCATGCGAAGCTTGCTGCACAAGCTGAGTTGAATGGTATTACTAGGTTGATTAGGAAGGATGGGGTGTCTGAGGATTTGTTGTGGGATGAGGCTAGGGCATTGAAAGCTCTGGAGGAGTGGGAGCTGAGGGAAGAGATCTACTAGAAACAAAAAGCTCAGATTGAGTGGCTTCAGGAGGGAGACAAGAATATTGCCTTCTTTTTCAATTCGGTGAAGGCTAGATGTCATGGTAATTCTATTTTGGCTTTGGTGACTGACAGGGGAGAGGTTCTTTCTTCTACTCAGGCTATCTCAAATGAAGCTGTGCAGTATTTTGCTTCTTTATTCAGGGAGGACTCGCAGGGGGACTCGGTTGATGAGGCTCAGGTCCTCTCTTGTATTCCTTCTTTGGTCTCTTGGGAGATGAAGGAGCATCTTATGAGTGATATTTCGATGGAGGAGTTGGAGAAGACTGTTTTCCAGATGAAGAAGGGTAAAGCTCCTGGTCCAGATGGTTTCCCGATTGAGTTCTTCCAGGAATTTTGGGAGATTATCAAGCTGGATTTGTTGGCAGTCGTTCAAGAGTCTCAAAAGAATAAGCAAATGCTTCAGGCCCTAAATTCTACCTTCCTTGCTCTCATCCCCAAGGGTGATGGGGCTGATCGGTTAAGTCAATTTCGCCCCATTTCTCTTTGCAATGTTATTTATAAAATTATCTCTAAGTTGATTGTTGATAGGTTAAAAAAGTGGCTTACGCTGCTGATTTCTAAGGAACAGAGTGGTTTTGTGGCGGGCCACCAGATTTTGGATGGGGTGGTTATTGCTACTGAGACTATTCATTCTATGGCCAACTCCAAAGATAAGGCTATGTTCATCAAGCTGGACATGGCTAAGGCTTATGACAGAGTTCGATGGTCCTTCCTCCGAAAGGTTCTGGGGGCCTTTGGTTTTGAGGAGGAGTGGATTCGCTAGGTTATGAGTTGTGTGACTTCGGTTTGTTTCTTTGTTTTGATTAATGGGGAGCACTCTAAACTCTTTGGTGCTTCTCAGGGTTTACGGCAAGGTGACCCCCTCTCTCCTTACTTGTTTCTTCTTTTGGTGGAAGGTTTGGGTCGATTGATAAAAAGGAATGTGGAGGGGGGTTTCATTCAGGGATGGCAATGGGGAGGTGGCTTACCTGTGCAATCTCACTTACAGTTTGTGGATGACACTGCTTTGATGGGCATGGCTACTATTAGGGAGGCTTCAAACATGCGCAAGGTGTTGGATGTTTATCTTGCTGCATCAGGCCAGTTAATTAATGAGGGCAAGTCTTCCATTTTTTTCTTCAATACTCCAAACTCCATTTAGAGGAGAATTGCTCATATTCTCAGATTTCAGATTGGGGATCTCTTGCTGACCTACCTTGGGATTCCTATTTCAGTTGGTAGGCAGTCTAGGGATTCTTGGTAGGCTATTCTGGAAAAATTTCTTGTCAAAGTCACTCATTGGACCCTTCGCTGGCTATCTTTTGTGGGTCGGGTTCAGTTGCTCAAATCCATGGTTCAAGCTCTCCCTCTTTATAGGTGTATGATTCAGGTGGCGCTGATGGGTTTTGTTAGGGATCTTGATTCCTTAGCAAGACAATTTTTATGGGCTGGTAGTTTATTGTCCTCCAAGTGGAGTCTTGTTAGATGGGATGTTGTTTGTAGCCCAAAACAGTTTGGTGGTCTTGGGCTAAGGCAGTCGTTGCTGTCAGGTACGACTCTGGCTGCTAAATTGTATTGGCATTGGTGTGTGGAACAGGACCGAGTGTGGGCCAAAATTTTGACTCAGAAGTACTATCCAGGGATTCCTCAAAGTGATGTCCCTCATTATAACTTGACGGGTAAGGGATCTATGATTTGGAATACTCTCAAGAAAGGGGTTGCGCTCGTTAAGGGTGGCTTATTCTGGATTTGCAAGAGCGGGTCTGAGGCCCATTTTTGGCATGACGCTTGGGATGGTCACCCTCCCATTGTTTCTCAGTATCCTCATTTTCTTACTTTGTGCTAGAGGTTCTGTGAAGCTGGATGGTCGAGGGTGTGTGACTTTAAGTCTCTTTCTTTTCAAGGGAAGTTGGTGGAGGTGAGATGGAAGAATCTTGAGGAATGGCCTGTTGCTGGTATGGAGGAGGAGTGCGCTGAGCTTCATTACATTCTTTCTTGTCAAAGCTGTAGCTCCCTCGTGGATGAGGATGTGTTGGATTGGTTTCCTAATCCCAAGGGTGCTTACACCGTTTCTTCTGGGTATCAGGAGTTGCTTTCCCAACAGATTGAGGGGGTGGAGGTTCATTGCTGGAAGAAAGTTTGGAATAAGTTTTCTTGGCCAAAGTGTAATTGCTTTATTTGGACTTTGGCTTGGAATAGGTGTTTGACTTGGGATAATATCCACAAGAGAGGTTTTTCAGGCCCATCTAGGTGTGTTCTCTGCGGGTGTGGGGAGGAGGACTCTCCTCACTTGTTCTTTCGTTGTTCCTTCACCTTACAGCTCTGGAATTTCTAGTGGGGTGTTTGGAAAATCCCATGCATTCATGCCTCCTCCTTGGTTGAGTTTTGGATTAGTCTGAGGAGGCCCCCCTCCTCGGCCTCTTTCTTGCAGGATGTTTGGTATGTTGGTCCCATCTTTTTGCTTTGGCAAGTTTGGTTGGAAAGGAATCAGAGAATCTTTCGGGGTGAAAAATTGGGGATTCAACAAGTTTGGTTTAGAATTGTGGGAATGATCTAGGAGACGGTTGAAGCTAAAGGTGAGATTGTGCTGCCGTTAGAGAAAGGAGATGCTGAGATGGTTGATCGGTTGGGCATTTAGGGGCTATCTTCGGCATCTGCATGCGTCAGGAGAGGTAGGTGTGTGAAGAAAAAAGTTCAAAGGGTGGGGAGTTGGTTGCCCCCTTCAGCTGGCTTTCTGAAGATTAATACGGATGGCTCATCTAGGGGAAATCCTAGACCCGCTAGGATTGGCGGGGTTGGTAGGGATTCTTCAGGATCGGTGGTATTTCTTTTTTCTGCTAATGAAGGGATACAAACTGTCAACAGGATGGAAGGCTTGGCTATCCTCTATGCCTTGAAGCGGGCGTATGCTTTAGGGTGGCGTAAGGTTATTTGTGAGTCTGATTCTCAGGTCTTGGTCAATTTACTTCATGAAAAGAAGATTTCTGATGTTAGTTGGCAGTTGGCTATGATGGTGCAACAGATATTACAAGTTAGCTCTTTGATGGAGTCGATATCTTTTGCCCATATTCCAAGGGAATGGAATAGGGCAGCTGATTGTCTGGCCAAATGGGCGTCAGCTAATATAGATGGTGGGAAGATCGATGGGTGGGAGCAGGTTTCCCGTGAGTTATGTCAGGATTTGGAGAGGATTCTTGCTGAGGATGGGAGTGGTATTGGGGAAGGGTGATTTTGTTCTTGGCTTTTCTAGTGGTTTTTGTTGGTTCCTGGGGCTTTGGCCCTTTGCTACTATGTAATGCTTTGTTCTAATTTTCAATAAAGTTTTTACCCCTTTTATTTAAAAAAAAAAAAAAAAAAAAACATGGTTAAGGTTAGAGTTTGGGTTAGGATTACGGTTAGGATTAGGATTATGGTTAGAGTTAGGATTATATATATATTGAGGTATTAGTGATATATATGTAATATTTATATTTTGAAAATAAATGAAATCATATTATGTTACATAAACCATAGCACTAATTATCCATCATATAATGAAAATCTATAAGACATAATCATTGTTAAATTATATAAACATGTTTATTCTAACCATCCATCATATACTTTAATACATTATAAATAATATAAATATTATCCATGACAATATAAATCTATGTTTGTACGAATTTATATAAATCTTTTATTCTCTATGTTTGTACATAAACCATAACATTAATAATCAATGCCATAAATGTAATTCAAAACCCATATAACCATCTATAATGTATATAAAAACCTTCTTTTGAACTATGCAACATATATTTGAATACATAAATGCATAAGTATCATAATTTATCATATAAGTAATATCCATAAGTCATATAACCATTTTGAAACTATATCAAATTAAATAAGATCTGTTGAAGGTAAAATAAGATGTAGACTATAAAAATAAAACTTCATTGTAATGGTGTAAATACATGACAAATTCTTTAATGATGAGAACTATATTACACCCTTTATTTCCAAATTGATCACGATATACTTCTTTGAGAAACTTTGGAAATGCAACTGCTTTTGTATACACCTCTTTAACTTTTTTTGCAATATCTTCCGTTTGCAATATCATCAACATCTTCGATCATTAAGATGGTGTTTTCAATTTGTTTGAGAATTTTGCTATAGTGCTCTAAAACAACTCTTTCACATTTGTCAATAATGGTTTCAACAACATTGTTTGAGTTTATAGAGCCATGTAGTCTTGAAACAATGATTTCTTATTCATTTTTTGATACATCCATAGTATCAATTATCTGGTGTTCAAAGTGGAATTCAATAAAATTAAGGTTAGTATCTAGGAATGATAAGAATAAAACTATTCATAAAACTATAAACTAATTTGAAAAATGCATACAGAATAAAAGGTATTATAAAGATATTATAAATATATAAAAAATTCAAATGATAGTATAATATAATTAAAAGGAAAAAATGATAATTATATAAATATAAAATTTATCTAATAATTATGTTACATAAATACACTATAAATTTATTATATTATATTAAATAATATTTATTGATTATATAATATAAATTTAAAAAAGATTTTTTTTAATTATTTTATATTAAATAAAATGAAATGATTATATAGTATAAATATATAAAAGAATTAAATAATTATTATTTAAACATAAAATTTATATAATAGTTTTGTGTAATAATGAAGAAAGTTATATAAACAATGGTTGAATGTAGCCAAAATAATAGTTCTTAGTTCTCAAAACTAGGCAAAATAATAGTTCTTAGTTCTTAAAACTAGGCAAAATAATAGTTCATTTTCACTTTTCCTAAAAATCCTCCAATAACACAATAATAAAACTTTGAAGGTCCCAAGAAACCAACACACTATACTCCAAAGTTCGCACCAATTCCAACACGTCTTTCACTGTTGTCTTCCAAATCTGTCTAAATCAACTATTCGTAGTCAGTATTGTTTCACAACAGAAGTGTTAGATTTGTATATGTTCATTTTGCCCATCTGTTCCAACTTGTGAGTTATTTTATTTTTTGATTTATTTTTTCAAAAAGATTTTTCATTGTAATTATAAAATAATAAAATTCAAAATAAAAATAAAATGAAATAACTTTAAAACTATATATTTTTTAGTAATTATGGGTTAAGTAAGACATGTTTCTATTATAAATTCATAATAGATATTTATTATAAGGAAATTTATATATTTTTTAATAATAAATGACTATGATTTATTATTAAAAAACGTGATTTAAGGAGTTTTATGTATATGGATTTTTCACACCCTCTTAATATTATTATATAACATCTCTTGACATAAAAATTTATTGATATTCAGTGGGAATAAAAAATAAAACCAAATTTGACATAGGCTCGGTTGGTGTGGATATGATGGAGAGTTGGGTGAGGTAGAGTTTAAATGAAGAAAGGTGATGGAGAGTGAGCATTGGACGTCTGTTCAACCTCATAAATGTGAATGCCTGACGAAGGATGGGGTGGAGTGGGAATTCCCAGATGATGGGACATCAGTGGCAGCAACGGTATTATATGGCATTTATGGCTTTGGTGTTTTGCATTCTCTCCAACAAAATCGATGGAGTCTTCAATAAGCTTGTCGTCTGGTAGGAAATTATGGGGATTTTATTGGACGATCTGGCATGGACGTTTGAGGTATGTGTTTAAGGTTTGGGATGAATTGGTGTTGGGGCCGGTGGAGGTTCTATTGGACGAGGAGTTTATGAATGTGGTTGAGCGATGGTGAATGAACAGTGACATCGCAGCAAGATTTCTAGTTGTGCTCTTAGACTTGGAGGTTCCATGAGCCATGGTAATGCTTATGGTGAGGGAGCTAGCTTGGGATAACCTTCTAGAGGGAGCTATGGATGTCATTATCGTCGTTGTGCCGAGTGTTGGGGTTTCGTAGCCTCGCAACCTTCAGTGAGCTCTAATCCCTAGCGAATGGGTTAAATTATATCGGTTCATTCTTGATATCAAAGGTGAGGAGTTGCAAAGGCATCGTGAACGGGCTAGGTGCAGTCTAGTGTTCTTGAAGCATTATCTTTATCTGGAGCCTTCTAGCGGGGTGGATTGGCATTGTCTGTTTTGAGATTTCCTAATAGTTGATGGTGTGTTAATAGTGGATTGGCGGGTGTGTTTAATCTCTAGTTTAGTTTCAAAGCTTGGTTTTTGTTGTTTGTATGGGTTGCTAGGGCAAGCAGGGTGGTAGTTTGCATAGGGGCCTATCACAAGTGCATAATTTTGGAACGTTTGGTTGGTTGATAGTGTTGGGTTTTTTTTATGTGGGTGGTTTTGGGGTGGTTAGTTGAATTTGGACAGAAAACTACTCTGAAATGTACTACTCTTTTATAATCAATACAAAAATATTTACAAATAAAAAAAAAACAAATCTTGTAGCGATCTTCTTCACCTCACAAACCTCAACAAGTAAATATCGGGTTGCCTTCTCAGGTTGAATAGCGAATGCAACAAAGTAGAAGACTTTAAGAGTCAAAAATATGGAAGACAATGGGCATGTTTTCAACAATGACTTTGATCGCAATAGGGATATTCATCCACTAGTATCACTTCCAAACTCACTAGACTAGAGAAAAAATTGTACAAGCCTTTTGATTCTAACCAAATAAAACAATTTGTGACGAAAAATCTTAAAAAATAGTAACCACTCACATCTCAAACACTTCATGACAAAAAATGCCAAAAATATTGCAAAAATATTGTTTATGCTCTAGATTTCAAGAAATTTGTCCTTAGCACCTTAAGCTTTTACCAATCGGATCCATGAAAAATAAATTTGAAATTTTGTGAAGTTATAAATCTTGCATATTTACTTTAGAAAAAAAAATCTTTAACACAAAAAAAAAAAAAAAATTTAATTTGTTGTGACAATCAGTTAATAATAATAAAGTTAAGTGATACCAATTGCGATAGTATTACCTAAAAACAAGCACTAATAGGTTTATGAACAGTAAAAAATATTGTGTGCTTTTGGTCTATAATATTATTTTATTATCGCTCATTTTTAAATTATTTTTTATTTCTAAAAACTTTAATTATCATAGATCAAATATATGAGTGTACAATTGATCTTAGCTATTTCTACAATTATAGATCTAAATCTCAAAATTTCAAATTCAATTTAAATCTTGTTGACTCTCTCCTACTAAATATTGTGAGTCAATCTAATGCATATTTGGATTGAATTATGATGGTTTCATATTTCACGACATTCATTCATTTTGAAACTACTTGAAGTGTATTTGAACAAAAGTATCATAACATAACCTTAAAGCATGCTAATTGCAATATCATCTAAAGCATATTATATGCTTCATGCATTCTAGAACTAAGTGCCCTTGCATTATTTTATTTAACTTTTGCATTAAAAGCATTAATTTCATTATATAATATATTAATATCAACTCTTTATCCTAGGGTTTCATGATTTTTTTATTATTTATCCTAAAATATGTATGTAGGTGTTATTTATTTTCATACATAAAATGGTAAATATCATTTTCATTACACCTCCCAGATTTTGACCTTGAGGTTTATTCCTTCTACATCAAGGGTTTAGAATTGATTTTTTGAATTAGTTTATTTCATGTATCCTAATTTATTTATATTAGGGTATGGATATTTAATGCATGATCTCTCTATAATCCATATACTCACACCCTTGTTTGTACATTATGGACACACGCTTATTATGGACCCTCAATGCCTTATAGTTCATTGTCATACTTTAACCATGCCTATATTATAGATTTACATATGTTCATATGCTTTGTAACATATGAACCTTTCATCTTTGATTCTCTCATGTATCTTTGTCCTATGGGAAAGATACATTTTTCTATGAAGGTTTTGAAAAATCATGTCTATGTTTTTTCCTTCATATGGTTGGTTAGTGTTGATGTGTATTTTCGCACTATCTCAACATTCTCCTAAAGGAATCAAATCCCGCGAATAAAAAATGACTAACCCAAGGCCTTTATAGACAAGTCTTGACCTTGTTGGATAACTCAATAGCTTGATGAATTTTTCTTTTCATGCAAAGGGACTTATGCAATTGTTCACGAGCATCTAACCGTAAGGGTTTAAGTCTAAAAATAGTGAAATATGAATCTAATTTTAAAATTACAAATCGTTTCCTAAATGCTCAATCTAATGCAAATTTTGGTGCTAAAAAAAATTGTTTTCATCTTTTTTTTAATTTTTGTGATGTTAATCCTAAAATTTAACCTATTAGAATGGTTTTATATTAAAAAAAATTAAAACACTAGTGAGGAAGATAATTATAAAATGAAGCACAAATAGATATATCCTAAAATAAACCAATCTTTGCTTAATCAAGTAACCCACATTGCCACAAATACAATGCAATCTTCAAAGATTAGTGAATAATTCTAGATCATGAAATGATTCCACCAAACACCCAATTCTAAAACTTAATACAAATATCTCATAATTGAACTTGAAACTATGAAGTGTTTAGACAAACTATGCAAAGAAAATTACCATCAACAAATCACCAATAGTGTGAACATGGAATCCATCAAATACTTATAACTATGCTTTCTCAAACTGCTAAAAAATCTAACTAATGAAAAGGAACCATGAAGTAAACCTCTTTAATCAATTAAAAAAGCTCAACAAAGATCAACAATCTCTAAGTATGTTGGAAACCATGAAGCAACTTTTTTTTTACTAATCTAGAGAATTTTTCAAGTCTCAACAATTTCATATCTCTTTTGCAAAAAAAAGTGATTTCCTTTTATAAGAGTACAAAGAGATCTCTATATGATAATGAATGACTAGGATTCATACTTCACCAATGGCCTTGATCTAATGAAAATTAAATATTTGGGCCCAAAATCATCTTGGATGCCAATTTACAACTAATTTTCAATTTAAGGGATACAATTAATTGTAAATCCCAAAATTAATAGGAAAGTTAGCCTTTGACAATAGATTCCCATTTTTTGAGGATACAAATTTCACTCCCCTAGGCCAATTTGACCATGAATAGCAAGTATTCATAAAGGACAAATAACATAGTGGCACAAAGCTCTAGGTAACAACATCCAAACTAGAAAAATCAAAATAAGTTTTCTCTAGTAGTGTGAAAGGGTTTATTGATGACCCCTTTCAATCTAATGTGTCATCATCCACATTGATTTGATTCTTCACTTGCTCTTTTCTTTTGTAATCCATAAAGGTGTAATTATTGGATTTAGATTAGGCTTATCAAACCTAAGACTATATGAATCATATGCTATAAAGAAGAGATTAAGTGAAGTTATCTTTGTGTGCTTCTAAAATATCCTTATAGTGCCCTTAAAATCCACTAATGTATTCATATATATTGCACTGAAGGAATAGGGTGGCTCCTATAAATCATACCTCAAAACTTGTTTCAAATATTTCTTGAAAAGATCTACATTCAAATTTATGCTTGAATCTATGTATGTACCAACCAAATCATGTAGGGCACCAAAAATGCCACTCATATATGTCAACAATTTCCTATATGGATTTCAACATTTTTGCTCACATGTAAGGAAGTTCAAGAGATTCTTGTATCAAAATTTTCTCTCTAATTAACAATTCAAGATCCAACTTGCACATCATATCAACCCTTGGGAAGACTTGAGAATCATTTTATTCATCAAATTTTATAGGTGTCCTAGAGAGTATCTTCTATTCCTTCAATTTTCAAAAATCACCAAGGCTTTGACTAATTCATCAAGAACTTTGCATCCTTTGTCATAAATATCCTCCATCTAACCCTATGTAGTTCTAGCCACATGTTTCATTTTTTCCAAATCTATACCTTGTTGTGATAGAAATGTCAAAGGACCTACTATTCCATCCTCCTATTGAAGGGGAGCTACTAGATGTTTGATATATGCTTGTAACTTGACTACTTTCTCCTTTAGATATTTCTATATTTTTTCATTCTTATAATAACTATGTATATTGCATTTTACACATATTCAATCTCTTGGTATCTTATACCTTGTCCAAGGTTGACAATGATTATTTGATAGTCTTCAATTCTAAGGTCTTTATCAACATTATCTACCATTGGAGTTGCAACTCATGAAATCCTTGATCATGTGGAATTTTTTTTATTGTAGATAAAATCTTGGGCCTTTTCTTCCCTCCAGGCTTGTCTATCTTTTATAGTACACTAGAGAAACTTAGAGATGTTGGCTTTATTACTAGTTACTATTGTTGAATGTTGACCTTCAACTATTGGAGCACCAAATAATCATCACGTATATGATTCTACTACTTGATATTGTGGAGAATGAACTTTTAATGGTTGTTGTGATAGAATAATGTGGTCAATTTATCCTTGAAATGACTTATTTACTTGTTCATTTTATGTATCATCCTTATTTGAATAAACAAAAAGAATAAAATTAGTTACTTGTATTTATAACCTTTTTTTCCACCACTTGGACCTTCATCTTTATTCAATTGTGATGTCTTTGTTTGATCCTTTTGATTATCTTAGTGAAATGCTTCCTTATTTCCTTATGTATCAACTTCCTTTTTCATTGCATGAACTAAAGATGGAACTTATTTTTGAGGTACATCTTAAGCTACATGTTGAGTACCTTCTATTTGCATTATCTTGTCCAAAAGTTTCTTCTCCCTTGGGTGATGCTTCTTTCTCTTCTAGTTCTTTCATATTTGTATTAATATTTGTCCAAACTTGGTGATTGCACGAGTTCTCTAAGAGAGCTAGAGGGAGTGGCCCATATACTATTCTACTCTAGGATAGCTTTGTTGATATTATAATGTAATGTTGGAGGAGGGCCAAAAAGTAGTAGCAATTGAAGATGTGGAATGTTGAGAAAATATGTCTCAACCTTGCAAATATATAAGGTACTATTGATATGTTAGTGCGGGGGGGTTGCAAGGGGGTACCCCCCTATGGGGGTTCGGGGGGGCTCATCCCCCTCGTTTAGGGGTCTGGGGGCAGCACACCCAAGCGAGGGTTCGGGGGCAATGCCCCCGAAAGCCACATTTTATGTATATTTTATTATTGTAAATCTAGACCATTTGTCATTAGGTCTTATATCCGATAGTCGATATTTTGTTGGCTTGACTTGCCCTAGAAGGCAACCCTATTTATGAAGGTGTTGTATTACAGTTGTGTATTGCGATATATTTTGAGATTTTGATAGTGGTTGTGTTGCCTCTGGATCTCTGAGTGGTGATACTCTTGTGAGAAGCTTGCTTTGCAAATATGTTGCAATCTTTGTGATTTCTGAATAATATATTGGGCAGCTTTTGGAGTGTGGGGTTTTTCTCCAAAAAGGGTTTTTCCCACGTAAATCACTGTGTTGTGGTATGCATGATATTTGTGTTTATTTATGTGTAATTTTTTGTAAATGTTAAATATTTCTAAAAAAAATTGCACTATTCTCCTCTCAAGATTAGTGTAGGAAGTTGTTCTACTACCTTAGCTTCCTTACATGGAAGTAGAAGATGGAGGTTGAAATTGAGAAGTGGAGGAAGAAAGGAGAAATTTGAGAGGAGAAGCAAAGGAAGAAGTCATTGAAGTTGGGAAAAATCAACTCCACAACTCTAAAGGATCACTTGCAATCAAACACAGGTGTCATAGAAAGAGAGAATAACAAAGCTATGGAGGCCAAGAGCTATTGATCCAAAAAAGCATGAATCATATTAATGTGCATCTTCTAATGATAATACAATAGAGAATCCTTATAAAAGGATAATTATCCTAGAAACCCTAGGTGAGCATAAAATAAGATCATGACATGCGTCCTCATCCTATGACATGAGACATATAAAGAACATGACCTAAGTAAGCTTAAGTAATTAGAGGAAAAGGAACCTAATAATTAAATAAATAATTAATTAGGAAATACCTTTTACTCTAACACCACCCCTTAAGTGCAACTTAGGAAGAAGCTCAAACCTCTAAAAATGAATGCATGATGGTTCCTGAAAAATAAGGCTTGGTTAGGTACCCATGTATAAAAAAAAGATCTCTCAAAAATTGGAGAAAGGGGAGAAAAACCCAATGGGAGAAAACTCCTCTCCAAAAGAGAGAAATTCAAGTGAAGGATTGAAAATCCTCTAAACAAGAGTGAAGGAAAAAGAAGCCTCCAACCAAGAGTTGTCCCAAAAGATAAGAACAAAGGTTGAACATGAAGAACACCACTGAAGCATGTAGAAGTTGTAAACATTGTTGAAGAATGAATGCTAGAGTGTTGAAAGAAGAACCTACATTGAAACAAATGATGATTAGGATTAAGAAGACAAGATTCTGCATGAGTGCCCCCAACAACACTACTCAAATAAGATGGAAAACAAATGAAAACATCAAGAGCTCGAAGATACGGATGGCGCAGGTACCAAAATTTTGAAGAATTGATCAAGTGAAGATAGAATGTCGCCTCCAAAAATAGGAATGCAGAATGTCCATGTGGTAAGTGCTCCATCTCATCAAAATGCATGTAACCAGCCATTGATGTACGCTAAATTCCAAAGTACATAAGAACAAATATTGTATATGTAAACACATAAAAATTTCCTCATAATCATCTTTATCCATTGCATATTTCATTTATTCATTTGCATAAATCATTTAACCATTTGCATAAGCATTAACTCATCCATTTCATTAATCATTAATACATAATCATTTAAATACATCCATTACACATTTTATACATAATCATTATATTCATAGATTAAATCATATTTCCATATTCATAAATCCATTATCCATTCTATATATCATTCTTTTTATATTCATATTTCATGCATAACCATTTTATAAGTATTTATCTCTCTCATTAAATCACTTATAAATCTATAATCATGAAAGTATTATTTATCCATTAGTCATTAAAATATTATATTATTTATCCATAATCATTCATTCATTTGGATAAATCATTAATCCATT
>VDFB02183102.1:0-17808 GCA_007258455.2 Sequoia sempervirens | reverse complement strand
AATTCTAACCCTAACCCTACTTCTATTGTAAACATAATTGAAACCCTAATTCTAACCCTAACCCTTCCTAATTGTAAGCCTTAGCCTAAGTCTAATCTCAACCATAATTATAACCTTAATTCTAATCCTAATTTTAATTCTAAACCAAACTCTAATTTTAACCCTAACATAAAGATAAATTTTTGAAGTGTGATTAAGGGGAACATTATTTACCTTTTCATTACCCTTATTCTAACATTAATTTGAAATCTAATTCTAATTCTATCTCAACCCTATTTTTAATCCTAATTCTAACAATAATCCTAACCCTAACTCTAATCATATCTATAATTCTAACCATTAAACTAGTTAACCCTATTTCTAAACCTAATCATAATTATAATGATTTTAGAATTATAATTATTAATAATAATTAGGGCTCTAGAATTATAATTTAATTAATTTATAAAACTAATGTTGTAATTAATTATTTGATTATAAAAATTCTCATGACTAATTATTTAATTAAACATTTAAAATAATTATTAAATAAGATATGGTTATAATATAATTGATTAAAACATCTATAGTTATTTTTATAATTATTTTAAATTTTAAAATAATAATTAATAAATTAGAATTATATTTATATATTCTAATCCTAAAGTTAAATAATTATATAATTTAATTCTAATTCTAAATTACTAAAATATCTAATTGTATTTTAGTGAACTGTAGCCCTAATCATAATTTAATTAAAAAATAATATTATTATAATTGTAAATTAATCTATATAATTATAATTATAATAAAATTAATTCTAAACCTAATTCTTAATTATTAATATTTTCAAATTAGATTATTTTGATCATATTTATGTAGTATTAATTATAACACTCACCTTAATAAAAAAAAAATTAGCTTTATTATTGCACACCCTTGCAAATATATGGAAATCAACTTAACTAAGGCATATCATAAATTTTATCTATATGAAAATTTTCTAATACATTATGCAAATTTTTGTATTAATACATGGTGCAAATTTATGTATTAATACATTATGCAAATTTATGTGTTAATACATTATGCAAATTTATGTATTAAAGCAAACAAATATTTTAATTGGTGTATCATTTTCATTAGTTGAATGAAGTTTGCCTACAAACCTTCCTTAACCATGCTTAATTGATTTTCTTTGGAATAATGAGATGAGGGAAAAAAAAATCAAAAATTAAAAAAGTAAAAAATCAAACATTTTACTTTAAGAAAAAATAAATATAATGAAATTAACATTGTTGTGGAAAATATCTTAAAAAAATTATATAATATTTTCTTTCTTATAAATTAAAAAAAAAATATTAGATTATATATGTTACATATTATACAGTATATATTATTATAATGCCATGCTAAAATTAATATATTACATATGAATTTAATAAATTAATATAATATATAATCAAATATAATAGATTTAAAACTAGCTATATTATATTATACAACCATATTATTATTTTATATCATTATTAATAATATCTCTTCAAAATATAAAATTTATAATTTCATATTAACACCATTTACATTGACAATTAAATAACTTCTACCTTCCAAATTTTATGTTGGCACAACAGAATCATGGAATGTTTTGCAAACACAAAACACACCCTTGAACTAGATTTCAAGAAATATATTTTAATTTATCAAAGGAAAATGAAAATTAATATTACCAAAAATTAATCTTAAAATATAGTTTGAATGTATAGATAAATTTATTTAACAAAAAAATAATCTTCAAAAAATTTAGCATAGTTGAATTTATTAATATCGAGAACTAGCAAGGTTTGTATTGCAAAAATAATTTGAATAATTAACCTATATAATTTAAATTACATAGAATATTTAAGAAATTAAATAGAATAATTAAGTTAAAAGTAAAAGTATAGGGGAATTTATTAGTATTTAGAGTTAGTTAAATTTAGATTGCAAACGTAAATAGAATAGTTAAGTTAAAAGTAATTTTCATTTTCTCTGCCCTTTCCATCTCCCACTATAATCACAACTCTGATAATGGAGCCAGGAAAATTGCCCTTATCGCTCAAAAGTTTTGAGCCAATAAAATTGAGGAAAAATAATTTTCACAATTTGAAAAGTTAAAAATTGTGCATTTAACTTTAAAAAAAATTAAAATATAATGTATGAAAATTGAATTATAATGTATAGGAAAGAAATTAATAGAATTTGATTGGCTGCAAGCAAAACAATTAATCACTAGTTAAGTTCAAGGGTCACCTATAGTTCCATGGCATGAACTAAAAAAAAATAATTATAAAATAAAGTGAAATAAATTTTAAATATTTAATTGATTTATATATGAAATAAATAAATTTAAAAGAATTATTTTTATATCACATGAAGCATATATACCTTTATTCTATTATACATATATCTACACAATATATTCTACATTAGTTTTAGTTCTAATCAACGTAAACCTATTTTTAAATTTTAAATACCTCTATAATCTATAATTAAAGTTTAATAATGTACATTAATTACTTTAATCTTTTGGAAAAAAACATGTAAAAGAGGTTTGATAATCTATAGAGATAGTAGATGAACAAGCATCAAAAGATTAATCTTGAAAAGGTATCATTAGGTCCATATTTTATTGGTGCATTGGGGGTAGAAAATGAGAAATAAAAGCATGTGCCAAGTCCATAAATGAATGATATCAACAACATTAATAAAACTATTATAATCCTCTACCATTCAAAATAAGTCCAAAATTAAAAATCAATTAAATATCATCATCTTAGTACTCATTTAGCAAGTAAAAAATATCTAAATATGTTGGATTAAAAAAATATTCTAGATAAAATGAGTTAAGATATAATATATTTGAATATTTATGTATTATATATAATAAATTGTATTTTTTTAATAATAATATATTAAACATTAATTATAATAGTAATATAAAACTATTATAATTAGACTTATATAGTAAAAGGTTAAATTCAATTAAACATTTCTAAAAATTATAATATAGTGATTATATTTTATTATTTAAAAAATAATAATTTTAAAAAAGAAATCAATCAAATTAAATAACCTAAACACATTATAATGAAATTTAGAGAGAGAAATAAGCAGGGATCAGTGCCGTCATCTACAATTTAAACAGGAAATATGCAGCGCAGAGATATCAATGTTCGACACTAGTAAAAATAACGGTACAATCTGCACAGTTTCCGAAGTCCCGCCTAAAAAAAGACGCTACGTACATATGACGTTGACAGCGGCTATCCATGGATCATGCATGATGCCCCAGTGCATTCCTGGGGCTGGATAGACGCTGCCCATTGATTGTGGAATGTAATATGTGACCTTTCGAATGTGTATGCTTTCCCGATGTCTCTTGTTTTTTAATCTGTATTATACGGCAACGTCTTGACAAAATGACGGCGACACTCTGCAACCTTTTTCCGTGTCCACATTACCCAATGCAACGCGCCTTTCTGCTCAAATGCAGTGCATGCCAAGTTCAAGTGGAAGAGTTCTGTAGCTCTGTCAAAGTCGGTATAGGCTAGGAGAGGGGCCAATAGTCGTGCACCCTAACTTTGCACTTCTAATTATCATACGTGGAAATTTCAAATCACTCCCAACTTTTTACAACAGCTTACTTGGCAAGTCATTTGCTTATAACTAAGGTTTTAGGGCCACATCATCAAATACGATGCCACATCAACATGTTTTTTGTCAAGGTGTCCAAAAGGCCCTGAAAAAATAGTGGAGACCAATTCTAATACATCATGAGTAGTTGAGCTGATGGTATCACATGATTGGTTGCTTTTAGATCAAAATCATACATTTTTGTTTAATTATGGGTAGTCAAATCACAACTATTGGACATTATATAAAATGACTATTAGCTATTATATATTCACGATTGATGCACACCATTGAACCCTCGCACGACTATTGGGCCTCCCCTATAGGTAGTGGATAAACTCATTTTGAACTAATTTTTTTCTTTCGTTGCCTTGTTTCGTTGTGGATAATCCATGATGGTATATTATTCTTAACCCTCCATTCTCTTCACGACTCAGCTATGGATTAATCACAAATACATGCCTTCGCTACTGGCCATGGTATTAATTCCTAAACCCATGGTGTACTTATTTTTTTCCTTTCCTTTTGAAACAAATGGTAGGGTTTGGTTTTCTTAATTTTGGGTTTTTTTTTGTTTCTTTGAGTTCAATGAGAGGTGGCTAGTACGAAGCATCCGAGTGACAGGTGAGGATATATTTGAGCCCTTGCTTAGGCTATGAAGCTTTTAGTGTTTAAACAAACTCATCCTACCCTGTCTGTTCTCAGATTTTTAAAGCACCCTTGCCAATTCACACATGAATGCTAGTTGTAGATTCCATTTTGGCAGTGTTGGTAGGTGTTAAACCCACGAATTTCAATTGGTTACATGCTTTTAACGCCTTCTCAACGAATTCATTTTGTATATATCTTGCAGCCATAGCATAGCATCTGGACGATGCACTTGTGTTAAAATCCTTCAAAGCTCTAGGAAAATACGTTTTATTCTACAACCGCGTTCAATTGTGGCACTTTAAAAGTCATCATTTCCATAATTGCATCCAAAACACTAGCAATTTTTCAAAATTTGATGAACTTTGCCTGCATTTTTTTAAGATGTGTTAATTATTTTTATGCGCTGTAATGAAGGAATATGTTATTTTTTTTATTAGACGAGCAAATAACTCAAAAGCTAAATTACCATTTATGTTCCTTAATTAAAATGCATAAACTTCATTATAGTGACAAAAGTCGTCCTATGTCTCTGAAAAATAACTAGAGTGGCGCCCCTATTGTTGTTGAAGCCCTGGGATTTTCTTCGCCACACAGGGGGGTCAGAGCTGTGGATAAATTTGATGGTTGTATGGCTGAATTTATGCATTTTTCTCTTAAAATACAAAGGAAAATTGTTATCTCATGAAGGGAACATTTTTGGCTGACCTATTTATATATACATTGTATGTATCTCTGTATATACGAGCAGTGACTATTCACCATACGTAATTGCATGTCTAAGGTATCATGTCATGGTTTTAACATACAATACAATGGACACAACTATTCTCCCTACAAAATGGCACATCTAAGACATCATAACATACATAACATCATACAAAACGGTACATAGCATCATATGAATCTAAAAAACCATCACAACAACAACAACAAAAAAACTTGAAATTTTATCTCTGTAAAACACAAAATATAAACCATAGCTATGATAGCAGCCATCTACTCATATAACTATCTATAGAAGGCAAGGCAACTTAGTGAAATGTGAAAATAAATGAAAGGAAAAAAATTGTATATCATTATTAATTTTGTGTGCAGACTTGTGGGTAGAAAAGTTGTTTTCTTCTTGCTCCGTGGCCATAATGTCTGCTGTTGATTTTTTCATGAAATCTTTCTTCTTTTTCATTTTCTTTTACAATTTAGAACAACCTTGTACTTGACACCTCAATGGATTCTTCTCCACCACTGGATAGCTGTCACTTAAATAGAATCAATGCTTTTATTGTTTACACACTTGTACTTATAACATTGGATTTCACAAAAACTGAAGAGAAAGATTATTTTTTAAAGATGTGTCATCAGATATACAATGATTACCACCACTGAGATCATGCAAAACCTGTGTTGCACAATCATTAACCTTTCTACTGTAAAATTTGGTGAAGTTTCTCTCCCTCTTCCCTTTTGATCAGATCTTCGTTTCTAGCTACCATTATAGCAGGTTTGATTGTCTAGAGTTGTAGTAGAAATGGTGATGATTGAAGTATTATAAGTTGTCTACCAATTTTATCTGAGAACTTATCAAATTGCCTTCCATATAATTTGCTTGTTTTAAGGGCAATGACTATTAACCTTCCATTATTTTTCTACACCTAAGTCTTTTTTGCCCCATGCAACCATGCATAAATAGTAGGTGCATGCCTTCGCTAGATAGAAAAGAACTAAACTATGTCTAAGGTATCATGTCATGATTTTAACATACAATACAATGGATGCAGCTATTCTCCCTACAAAATGGCAAGTCTAAGACATCATAAGATACATAACATCATACAAAATGGTACATAGCATCATATGGAGGGACCTGCTGAGATGGAGAGTTGAATTGATGGGACGTGCTGACAGAATGTGATGAAGACAACGACTGAATGGTGCACCATTGCATATAATGGCAACCTTTCACACCATATGTCTATAGTCAATTGATGGACTATTAGTACTTGCTATTTTTCCAGCGTATTGTATTTTGCAACCAAGGTTTTCTTTCTCTTGTTCAATTGTAAAAGGTGGAGTCCATAGGGAGGAGTCACAAGTGGGGGGTACAGTAAGCAAATGATATTAACATGATGGGTGAGCAACAATGCAAACCTTTTTCAATTTTATTTTGGTTTCTCACTTGTATAAGGTTTTAAAATAAAATTGGACAAATGAAGTGTAAGTTGCAAAATAGTATGTTTTGAAATTTTGCTTTCTCTTGTTGAAAAGTAAAGGGTGGAGTCCACAGGGAGGAGTAAACAAATGATATTTAGGTGACAGGTGAGTAAAACTGCTAACCAATTTTAATATTTTTTTTGGACCATGCCATGATGACCCACAACTATGGTGATGGGACCATGACAGCCATCAACCTCCACATTTTGCCGCTTGCCATTTTTTGTCATAGATGAACCACTAGCTATGGTCATGGGACCCACGTTTTCCTATCCTTTTCAAATATGTGTCATTTTTATTGATGTCATTTGTTTTAATTTGAAAATGCAAAAACAAGTTGTAGAAGATTCATACCCCAACTTCACAAGTTGCAGACAATCAAAATCCAAATATGAATTTCAAATGGGTGCCACTCTTCTCGATAGGTGTCTCTAAAATATCTGTGTGTATTGTCAAGACATTTTGTTGAAACTATAAAGAAGTAGAGTATAATTTATAAAAAAAAAAGTTAATTTAGTACCTTGTGTTATTCTTCTAGTGGAATAAGGAAGGAAGGAAGAACAGTATAGGATACAATGCCATCCACTTTACGTTTCTTGTGTTAAATTTTAAGCATAGTTTCCAGGAGACCAATACTTGTACTAGTCCTGGAGATTAGTATTGGTACCGATACAATTGTTTTGAAAAATAGGTGACAAAATACTTGGAGATGCCATTTTTTTAATGTACGTTAATAATTTATTAAATTATTAACATTAATACTGAAAATATCATGATATTGAACTTTGAAAACAAGAGTATTGGTAAACTTTAACATTATCTTTAAATTTTAAAACACACAAATGTCAAAGAGTTCATACTTACATATTGAAAATTCAGAAATATGGATAGTCTGATAGGCTGATATGCATGCAAAAAAGAAAAATCAGAAATCAGAAATCAGAATCTATTGTCTACACTTCATTTCTAGGTTCTCAACTATGATTCTCTCTAAATACTCATCACTCTCAAGCCCAGGTTCCTTTGTTGGTAGTAGAACTGGGGGTAAATCATTGAGGTCATCTGCTTCAACCATTTCATCCACCAAGGCTACAACTTCTTCATCAGTTGAAATTTGGTTCCATTTTGTTGAATGACCCTTCTTATACCTACCCTCTACATCAGAGAGAAGGTGAAGTGAGCTATGAATATACACTAAGTTCTCTGCTTTCTTTGACCCTAATCAATTCCTCTTTAGTGAATAAATAAAATCTTAAGTACTACAATTTCTTTCACAAGATGAAGAGCTAGGTACTTGTGAGAGCAATCTTATTGCCAATGATTGGAATTTAGGGGTTTCACCTCTATGGTTCCACCACCACTCTATAGGGTCTTTCTTTGCATGTATATTATATGAAGCTTCCATGGATGAAAAATCACCATGCCCACATGAAAACTTGTTCCTTTGAGTCCTCATAATTGAAGCATCCTCATCTCGGCTATAAATCCTTTTTATTGCAGCCCAAAATCCCTACATTACCTCTCTATCCTCATATGGAGCCCTCTTATTGGTCATGTATATCATACCATTTAGGATTTTAGGCACAAGCAACACAATGAAGGGGTTTGTCAAGTTTGTTCCATCTTCCATGTATCTTTTCTTTTATCAAAGGATATCAGGAAAGATGTCTTTCATCTGTTATTTTCTTAGCTCTTTCACACATGGAATCTATTTCTTCTTAAATTTCCCCCAAATATGGCTTAAATGTCATGTCAATAACTGTGACAAGTAAATCTTATAAGATACTAGTGACAAATGCATACTAACTCACCAAGTTCTCAAAACAGTGTTACTGTAAAAACGTTTTGGTTCTATCACAAACCCAAATGACACAAAAAAGGTGGACAGGAAGCTATACCTTACATGTCATGGCAGCAATTGGAGAATACTCCAAACCACAGCGAACGTAGAAATGTCACATATGGCAGTATGAGATAAAAATTGCAAGCCAGACAAGAGTTATAGATCAATATAGTAATACAGAGAATGATTATAACCCTCAGATTAAAGCTGCAACAAAGGGTGTGGTTTACAAAAGCAAATAAGACTGTAAAGCAGAGTAGCCTTATAAGACATAGCTATTAAGATTGATAAAAGCTGTAAGCCAGGGAGGGCTTACAGAACATTACTTGATAGTGGAAAGAATTCTGCGATGATTTAATGGGATTAACTGTGTTGTTTGAAGTCAACTTGATCAACTTATAAAAATTAAAATGATTTAAATGAGACAGTAAAATATTTGACAATAATTTTGTGAAACAAGGAGAGCTTATAAGGTTTTACCTGATCAATTATGACAGTAGGCATGGCATCTACAGTGCTGCAAGGAAGGCCACATGTGGTTGTTTCTGACTATACAGTGAAAATATTCAATGTATCTCTTAAAACAATAATTTGATAATTGATGTGCCACAAAGATGAACAGTAGTATTGTTATAGTCGTACATCTGCAGGAAAATTCATTGAACTCAAAGAAGATTTTAATTGAAAGAAAACATACTACCTTTATGGAGTCAAAGTAGAATATTCAATAAATGGTTGATTATCAGGGAATATCTGGTATTTGCAAAATAACTTGGTAAATTCGTTAGGTTATTTTTTATTTTTTGATTGGACATTTAAAAAAAATTAAGAAGTCTTTATTCAACAACTTATACATAGGTAATGATGACACATTTTATTATTTATTTGATTCTTTAATAATTTTTTATTGGCATGAAGGCTAGAATAAGAGGTGAAAGTTTACAGCCAATTAGATTAATGATACTAAAAATATATTCAGTTACAAAATTTGCATCTGAACATTACAAAACATAAATATTTGCATTTGGGGTAAAAGAAATACTGACATGTGATTTTTAAAAAACCTGGTTACAATAGTATACTTGCCAAAGGCAATACTAATCAAACACAAATGAAACTTGCAAGTATTATGAACTGAAAATAAAATGAGACCTTTGGACATCCACAATTTTCCAAGAAATTGATTAATTTGATGGGTTATATAGGCTTAATTGGTTTTATCTTCAAGAGCATCCAGAATAAATTTTCAAAACTTGGAGGGCCCCATGAGAGCAGTTGAGGAAATCTCTAAAACTATTTCATGGAAGCTATATGGTTAAACCCTTGCCTTTGTAGTACTAAATGAAAATGTTTTACCATAAACTTAAAACATAACATGGTAAGGGAAAAATGGATGGTAATGTGCCTCATATCATTCTTTCCCCTACACGAGATAAGAAGAATGTAATAGCACAATTAATTTCTTAAAACATAATTAAATTCTGCTTCATGATAGTTTCAATAAAATGACCTAATAATATACATTTTGATACAGTAGAGAAACCTACTAAGAAGAATTATGTTCATTTACAACTTGTATTTGGCTTTCACTACTCTACAATTGGTCTTTTGGGGTTCACTACAACTTGTTTTTGAATTCTGGAATTAAAACAAATGATGATAATGCAATCAACACATATTTGAAAATCCCAACCCCATATGTTATTAGTGGCTATAGTCACCACAAATGATGAGAAAGGGATTGTAGCTGGCAATTCATTGGGACTAAAAATGGCAAGGTTGAAATGTTAGCAACTGTTTTGGGTCCCTTTACCATAACCTAAACATACAATTTTTCTATGGAGAAATGGAAAATGACATGATTTTGTATGTTAGAATCATGACATGATGCCTTAAGCATAAATTTTTTTTTATTAATTTTTAAGCATAAACATTAAGTTTTTATATAAAACTAGTATGTCAAGATTCTAACTAGATCACAACACAATCCCATCAGAAAATTAAAGCTTTAATGAATTTTTAGGTTAAGGTCCCATGGAGGGGGGCTTCCTAAGCTATTACGACTTTTTAGGAGTATTTTAAAGTTGGTGGTCTCATGACTATAAAAGTTTAAGCTCATAAATTTAAGGAATGAACTACAGTGCATTGATAAAAATTAATTAATAAATAAAAATTCTCTCATTTTTATTTTTTGATAGTAATTCAAAATTTTAGATGATAGACAAGTGGTAGAAAAATATCCTAAGCTATAGGGGCAATTTCTAGCCCCACCTCAATTTCACTTGCTCAAATTTGCAGTCCTAAAAAGTAGGAGCTTCTATTTTTCAAGAAAAGATTCCAATTAATCCTGTAGCATTTTTTTTTTGCTTCATGGGACTCCCTGCTCCATGAAAACAGATCTTGAAGCCCACCCATGTGACTACATTGCTCCATGAAAATAGATCCTGAAGCCCACCTATGCGATCGCATTGCTCCATGAAAATACTCTAAAATATAGTTCAAAAATAAGATTTCAATTAAGGAAATCACACATTCCAACATCAAATATTAAATTCCATAATCAATGCACTTTGGGAGCCGGTAATTGCTAACACCAAGAGCCCTCCTCACAAATCGTGCCTACCAATTTGCCACCTCTATTATGCCTTCATTATCAACACTCTCTACAATGACCAATCATGGCTCAAATGACTCCATTCTTGACACAGTCAAGGATGTTTAATTGGTTTTTCTAGATGTGTGTGAGTGTGTATATATAATATAACCTTAATATATTTATATTTAACCTCTATTTATGCCTTTTTTTAATATATTTATAATTAAGTAATATATATTATACATAATATAATGTATATTATATTATAATATAATTTTATATTATAATATAAAATGACAAATGATTACTTACATTTTGAAAAATACTGCCAATATCTATATGGTCAGGTCTCAGACCCGATCATATATTAAAAAAACTACATAAAGGAAACAAATATCCATTTCTTGTTTTATAAAATCAAAACCAAACAACTTGAGAGCTCATTTCTTACATAGTGCGCATGGATTTTCTATTCCACGACTCAGATATTTGTTCATTGGTGAATCTTTTTGCTCAAATCATTCAAATTTGAAAGGTATTTTTGGATTTTAATGTTTTTCTTCAATTTATATTAGTTTTGCATTGTTTTTTCGTGAATTTTAGTCAAAAATAGGATATTTGATAGGTTCTTTATTGCATTAAAATGATTGTTAATTTCAATTTTTTTTATCAATTAATAGGCTTAAAATGGTTGATCCCAACCCCGCTCAACATGAAAACCCTAACTCCACTCAAGGTGAAAACCCTCCAAATCCTCCTTCACTGGGACCATTGTTTCCAAACCAAAATGTGCCAACAATGCATGAATCTATTGATAGAAATTTAGATCAATTGAAAAATGTATGTCAAATCTCTAAGACACTCACTGAGCTATCAAACATGAAAAGCACTTTAGAAATAATCATTTCAAATGTTAAAACTTTGGCAAATCAACACAATAGATTTGCACAGTGGTGAGAGGAACAAAGACAATTTTATGCCAATGGGTTATCATATGATGAGGTGAGGGCACTTGAACTTGGCAAAGCTCAATTAGCCTAGTTATTCATCGATTGCAGAATAGGACAACCCGTAAATGTGCGGAAGCTAAAAATTTCAATTAAATGGTGCACACATAGAGGCATATCTGATAATTTCTGGAGACATTGGTGGATGGTTTTTGATAAACCACCCAACAATAATCTTGACATCCCTCATTATTTTCTCTGAAAATTATATGTTGAGTTTGTCATAGGGAGGCATGTCAATTACTTTGACATATGAGATTTCTAGGGTGTTGGTAGAGGGATGCCATAGGATAGACCTAGGGCTCACTGAGTCACCCTAGTTCATCCTTCTCCGCCTATTGTTGCCCCGACTCCACTACCTTACTCTGAGATTGCTTTAGAAGCAGGGAGTCAGAGCATTTGTGCTTTACATTCATTGAGTGATCATTTGGTCACGCAGAGCCATCATGTTGCACAACCATTTGACGATGCATCCCATCATGATGGTGATGCACCTGATACATCCTAGCATGATGGTGGTGCACCTGTTGCATCAACTCCAACTAGTACATCGTCGTCAACTTTGACTGGTACATCGTCCTCTTCGACACATATTTGTGTGCCCCATTATTGCATGACATGTAACAATTTATGTTTGGGTCCTCTCCGACGATCCATTGAGGCTCCCATAGACACATCCGACTATGAGGTTCAGGATATCTTGGATGTAGGAGTTGATAGAGCACAAAGTGGACCTTTTGCAGGAGAGACATCAGACCGAGTTTGGGCACTCCACCCTAGTTAAGTTAAGGACCACCTGCTCTCAAGTGGGACTCGGGCTGGTGCCATGGATTCTGTGCCTTGGGCGTGACTTCTGCTTCATCGCATCAAGGACTCCTGCCTGGGGATCGGACCGACACTGAGGCAGGCATAACTGCCTCCCCGCCTAATTCCCATTTTTTTTCTAAAACCAACAATTTTTTTTTTTTCAAAGAATCATTCTCTCACTGCTAGAAACCCATATCTTTGTTTTTTCAAAAAATTAGCCAAATTGAACGAAATCACAATCTGGAGTTTCAGACTCACCTGACGTGGCACGACACACTCCTCGAATAATCGCCGCCTCTCATCCCCCCGATAAATGATGTCTAAATCGTACTCTGACATTGTGTCTCCTCCCTCTTGCTCTCTCCTCCTTTTCCTCTTCTCCTCACTTAACAACTATCTAAATGAGGAGAAATAACCCCTTCACTCCCCTTATATAGCCTTTTCCCCCATTTTTTCACTTTTTAAAATAAAAAGAATTTTTTCCTTTTATTTAGCCTTTTTTGGGCCTCAACTAATTCCCCCCCTTTGTCTTCCCGACGCCGCCATTTCCACAATGAAGACCCATTTTTCTCTGTTCAAGAGCCAATCTTCTCGATTTTTTGTGTTCTTTCTATTGACATATACCACTTCATCCTTTCAAGAAATTGCCCGGGCCCCCCTTTTTTCCATCCCCATCCCCATCCCCGTCCCCGTCCCCTTCTTGAGGGGGCATACCCTACTGTGCTCTCCCTATCTTCCATCATAGGCCTTCCCTTGCAAGACCAGGGCATCCCCTTTAATTCTTCTCTGTTTGGGTAGCTAATAATCTCTCCCATGATGGGGCATCTCTTTTCCAGTCGCTTCTTCCATAAAGTCGTCTATGTTCCTAATAGTGTTTCGAAGAGGGGCAAAATGTAGACATCCAAATTCGACCACTCCTATATGGTCAAAGTTGTCTTCTTAATCATCCCTCTGTTCTTTTAAAATCTTCCTCTTTGCTAGTATTAATTAAATAATTCATTTAATTAATATTGTGTTTCTTGTATAAGGTTTCCCAAAGTATTTAATTTAATAAATATTTTTTCCCCTTTTTCCTCTCTAAATTAAATAAATGCATCACTTTATTTAATTTAGTCATACTATCTTTTGGAGTTTTAAATTTATTTTTAATTCCCTATTTTCTCTCTTTTTGTCACATCTTCCAACTTTTGCAAGTTGGCCTCTAATCCCTTTTAGCAATCTAACCCTCTTTCTAGTCATAATTAATTTATGATTAAGATGTGCAAATCCCTAATCATCATTAGGGTCTTATCCTCCATAATTTCCCACTTGCCTCTAATGAGTCCTTAATTAGTCTAAGCTAGTACTTGCACAAACTTAATCACATAATTAGGTCATTTATAATCCCCATATCATTTATGGAATGTGTCCTTAGTCAACTTCATTAAAAACTTTCTCTTTTTTAACAAAGCATCTCCATTCCCCATAATTCACATTTAATCCCCCAATGCATTTAAAGGAATTTTTAATTCCCCACATGTCCTCTCACCCAGATGGGGACAAGTACCTCCTTTATGAAGATATCTTGTCCAATCCCAAGGTACTATATAGTACCTCCATGCCATGTCCTATCCTTCCACCTCATGTACACATCATCTTTTTTAAGCCATATCATATGCCACATGTCAAGATGTGAGGGCTTGTGAGTTCTCAACTCACCTTAGCCCTACATCTTGATCTTGGTGGCTCAATCTTGACCGTCGATTTCCCTAGAGATTTCCAAGATCTCTATAAATACCTCCATGCCATGTCCTATCCTTCCACCTCATGTACACATCATCATTTTTAAGCCATATCATATGCCACATGTCAAGATGTGAGGGCTTGTGAGTTCTCAACTCACCTTAGCCCTACATCTTGATCTTGGTGGCTCAATCTTGACCGTCGATTTCCCTAGAGATTTCCAAGATCTCTATAAATACCCCTTCTTTTCTTTCATTATAGGGGAGATCATGCATTGTAGCCAAACTCTTGCAAAAAAAAATTTAGAATCCATACTAAGCCATTTTTACACTTACATTCACTTTCATCCATTATCATATCATCATCTAGCTTGCATTTTTTTCCATCCAAGGAGCATACACATCGAAGATCAAAGGGCCAACCGAAGGATCGATTCGACGCAGGGTAAAAAGTTGCATTTGTTGTCTTTATTTTGTGTTGATTCCAACTAGGCTAATCTTGGGGTGTAGGTTGTTTTTAGTGTTATTTGCATTACTTTCTTTGCTGCTCGTATTCTAGCCCATAGATTTGACCTATCACAATAATATATGTATATTTAACCTTATATATATAAGGTGTAAATTTGACAATTGACAATGCTTGTCGAGAAATTTTTTAATGATAGTTATTCACTTGAAGTTGCCCTCAAATACTAAGGCATATCATATATATATATGTCCAAAATCTCCCCTTTATGTGATAAAGTTTCCCTAAAATTTTAAAGTTTCCCTAAAATTTTGACTATATTTTATAGTAAAAATGCCAAAATACGTTCATACAACCATCAAATTTAGGTTTTGATAATATTAGGTACTGCAATCCTTTAAGAGATTCATCGCCATGGTATATTCACTACGTATACATTTTTCAATATTTATGTGGCCAAGAGCACCTAAAAAATAATAAGTATAGAGATTCTATTGAATGCATCAAAAGGCATACGCGATGAATGTACCACATTGATGAATTGTTGGTGGTGAATTTTCCTGATACCACACACACACACACACACACACACACATATATGTACACACACACACATGTATATACTTATACATATATACATATATTTTGGAGAGTTGAGGTTTGGGAAAAAGGCATGCCAGTAAGGAAAAGTCTAAAACTTTGACAAAGCAAGGGAAAGAGCAAGGTTTGGTGGGAAGAGATAATGAGATGGACAATTCGAAAATATTGACAAAAGGAGGGCATGAAGGTAGAGGATTGGTGAAAGGTATGCACAAATAGAGAAGTCCAATACTTAGATAGGAATAAAGGAAAAGGCAGATTTGTGAGGAAAGAAGGATAACTTTGAAACTTCGACAAAAGCTAAAAAATTTGAACAATGACCTCCACATTTAGAATATTTGAGACCTATGAGGTTGGGCTCTATTAGGCTTTGATCATCAAAAACAAAAAATGGGCTTTTAATACACAAATATAAATTTATTCAAAGGCAACATTACAAGTCCACCCTTCCCAAAACTTGCTTGCTCTTAAGCAATGCAAATTCAAGTCTGTATCCTCCTAATTGAAACTCTTTGCAAATACTAGTATTCTCAAATTCTTCCCTAGTGGCACCCTTTGTAGGTAGCTTTATCCAATGAACATTATATTCTATGATGGCTACAATTCATGACATTTTCATCCCAAGGGATATGTGTTGGAAGGTGTGGCATTATCGTCCTAGGTGAAACCACTTGACCTATGTTGACTTTTTTGCTGAAACATATTCTCTCAAAATCCTTGCTACCCAATTATTCACCTTTATTGTTTGTCTAGTTGTTTGTAGCTAATAACTCATGCTATGAGTGAGTTCTGCCTCTAACAAATGAAATAATTCTTGCGAAAAGCAACTAACAAATCTGCTATCTTTATCATTGACAATATTTTTAGGCAACCCATGTAGTCTAATCATCTTGCTTGACAAATCTGCTATCTTTATCGTTGACAATATTTTTTAGGCAACCTATGTAGTCTAATCATCTTGCTGGAAAATAATTCTATCACACGATGTGCATTGAATTTTAAATAAATGGTAAAGAAGTCTGAATAATCATTTAGCCTATCCACACCATAAATACAATATTTACCATGCATCTTGGGTAGTCTCATGATGGATTAGCCTATCCACACCATAAATACAATCTTTACCATGTGCCTTGGGTAGTCTCATGATGGATTTCATGAACACACTTTCCTTTCTTGATAGGAAGTAAGTCGAGCATGCAACAGATTTGGAGGAAAGACATGTTCTCCTTCACTCGGATGGTAGGTAGCATACTCTTTGATATATTTGAGAACATCCTCTTTGATGCACTTCCACGAGAGTGTCTCTCATTTTTCCCTACAAATTTTATAGGATCTAGAGTGTCCCATTGGAGGTGCATCATGCAAAGCCTTAATTTTTTTTGTTTTATCTTAGAAATTTAAAATCAAATCCTTTCTTTTGTTGTCTTTGTACCCATGAAGACCTTTTGTTCTCTCATGCTTATCATCCTTCACATTTCCATCTAGGATGTTAGCAAAGGCATTTTGGGAATATTCTATCATGATAAATATCTTCCCATCATCAAAAATGACATAAATAGAACAAAAAGAGGGCACATCATATAGAAGGCATTGACGCCTACATTCTTTTTTCCCTTAATGTATTCTATATCATCAAAATCATAAACTTGGATTTTCCTCACCCATTGTTGCTACTCAACTTTTGGATCATGTTGATCCAATAAGGGCTTCAATCTGTTGTAATCTGCCTCCACCATGTGTATACCATCAATTAGATGTCTGTTTTTTTTTAAATATGAATGATTGCAAACATCTTCCTATCATACATAGAGGAACGGAGTGCCCCTTTTGTTTTAATTTGGCCTCAATACCTTCTCCTAAAACACCACATTCTCCCACACAAGGATGCAAGAAATTTGAAATGGAAAATGTAGGATATGAACTGATTGCCTTTTTAAGCTTATCAAAAATTCTTGTGTTCCCATCGACGCAAAGATTCCAATCTTTGTCATGTTGGTTAAGGATGTTGCTATACATGAAAATCCCTTAACAATCATTCTATCATGGCCACATAAATTGAAGAATCTTCTCCATAGAGGTAGTGTGGTAGGGGATGTCCAAACTAGAAAAGATTGAATCCTTTTTTGATCCACCTTTATACCTTGAGAAACAATGACATGGCCCAAGTATAAAATCTTTGTGACCTCAAACTTACACTAAAATCCATTTGCAAATAGAGCTTGTTGCTCAAGAATCCCAAGGATCAAATGTAG
>VDFB02183101.1:0-11415 GCA_007258455.2 Sequoia sempervirens | reverse complement strand
TAGCATAAATGTATCCACTCAAATGTATTGAAATATTTATTTTGGTCACATGAGTAGCAGAACGCAAGTTGCATCACTTTGTAACTTTGCACTACTTATATTTGACAACTTTTTCCCCAAGTAAAATTTCGCCGCCACAGAAAAATGCCTCTGAGATAGAAAAAACTGAGAGAGGTTATTGTAGAGGGGTAGAACAAAATCCCATAGGATTAGATGAGAATTTTCTACATCATGGTGTTTGAGTAACATCACAGTCAAGTTTGCTCATTTTGCATTTCAGATTCTTAAGGGATTCAAATTTCGCTGAACGTGAAGTTCAAAGCAATTCAATACATTTGGGTGTGAAAGATGACCAGCTTACAAGCATAAACGCATTCCAAATTAGGACATGTTGGAATAGTTATTTTGGTCACATGAGTAGTGTAACAAAAGTTGCACCACTTTGCAACTTTGTACTAACATTTGGCAACTTTTTCAAGCAAAATCTCACCTGCTGTGAAAAATGCCTCTAAGATAACAAAATGAGAGAGGTTATTGTAGAGGGGCACAAAAAATCCAATAGGCCTCAAAACAAGAAGCTTCTAACCATCAATGTGTCTCATATAACGCCATGCCGGGTTTTCTATACCATTTTGCACTTCAAACTCTTTAAGGGATTCAACTAGTTGAATGTACCTCAAGAGTGATTCAATGTATTTTAGTGTGAAAGAGGACCATGTATAATGTAAATGTACCCATGTGAATGCATTAGAAGAGTTCATTTGGTCACACTAGTTGTAGAACTAAAATTGCACCACTTTGCAATTTTCAACTACATGCATTTGACAACTTTTTTCCTAAGTGAAATTTCCTCACGCCATAGAAAAAAGCCTTCAAGATAGCAAAAAAAAAAAAAGAGGTTATTGTAGAGGGGCTCAAAAATCCCATAGGATCAGATGAGAAGTTTCTAGCGATCACAGGCCCTGAGTAACATGCCTAAGTTTGCCCATTTCCACTTATCTTCATGGGATTCGACCGCTGAACGAGCTCGTGAAAGGATTTGATGTGCTTGGGTGTGAAAGAGACCATGCCTATGTAAATGTACCCACTTGACACGCTTTTGGAACAATTAGTTTGGTCACATGAGCTGCGTGAATTTAAAGCCACCACTTTGAAACTTTGCACTACTTTACATTTGATAACTTTTTCCCCTGAAGCAAAAATTTTGCCACCACAAGAAAAATGCCTCCAAGATAGCAAAAATGAGAGAGGTTATTGTAGAGGGACTGCAAATTATCCCATAGGCTCGGGGACATATGCTTCTTTAAGTGTCACGGTGTTTGAGTAACGCCATGGTCAAGTTTGAGCATCCATTTTGTAATCCGTGACCTAAGAGATTCAAATTTGGGTCAATGTAGCCAGAGCCATTCGTCGACGGTGTGAAAGAGAACCATGCCTAGCATAAAAATACCCACTCGGATGTGTTGAATAGCTATTTGGTCACACGAAGCAAAATGTTGCACCACTTTGTAACTTTGCACTATTTGTATTCATTAACTTTTTTCCCTTGCCAAATTTTAGCCACGTGAAAGCCTTCGAGATAGTGAAAACCGAGAGAATTTATTGTAGAGGGTCTCAACACAATCCCATAGGCTCGACGAGAAGTTTCTAAGCCGCCACAGCTGTCCGACACTTCATGCTAAAGCTCTGTACCATTTTGTACTTCCGGGACTCTTAAGGGATTCAGCCGATTGAACGTAGCTCGGAGCGATTCGGCACGTTTGGGTGTGAAAGAGGACCATTCCTAAACATGACTAAACAAATTCCAACTGATTTCCCCATGAACTACAACAAGATGACTCTTGAACTTCTACCATTTGACAATAAGTTACAATTTTGACAACCTTTACACAATTTTGCATTTTTTGCAATATTTTGCAACTTAGACCTTCCAACCACCTAAAGACCTATAAAATGACTCCTTACATCATAAAATGGTCTAAATTACCTTATTGTTTGAACAAAAAGACTCAAATACCCCTAAACAACCAAAAGACCTCAATTGTCAACATTTGCATAAAATGCTCTTGGTGCCCCTACACTAGTTAGTGCTTAAGGTATCTTAATATTTTTGGTCATGAATAAGGTCCTTTGTGATGCAATGAAAGGGAGGTCCACAACTATCCAAACTCAAATTCACTTGAAGAAATCAAACTTCCAACCTTCAAACCCTAACAAGGGTGACTCTTCTCAACTTCATTGTTTATCTTGTAGGTGTGCAACCTAGGTTTTTCCTCTCAAAAATTTGAAGAGACCACTCAAAGCCACAAAAAACTACCATTTTAGGAACCCATTAGGGAAATTTTAAACATATCACAGAATCACATGTACTTATTTTGGAACGATACTATAAAATTGACCTTGAACGCTAAAAAAGGGGCTCCAATTAGCCCACATTAACAAAGGAACTCTCCTTCAATCTTTCTGCCCACTCAAAATACCATTGGAAAGTCCTCAAATTGCCTCCAAAACCACAAATTATTTAACCATTGAGTCAAAACTCGCTTTCTAAGATCCTCTTTCATGAAACCCTCATTTTTCACCAAATAAGCAGGTGTTTATTGAAAAACCCATCTCCAGACCTCATTCAACCTCAAAATATTTTCAAACACTCTTATTTCACCCTACACAAACTTAATTCACCTTCAAATTATCCTGCCCCCAAATTTCTCACACGTTTCCTTCTTAAAACCTCTCAATTTCACCCATTTTCACTCTTTGTTCAACTAGTGCTTCAAGCCCAAACATCCAAATGACCTACCATGCCTTTTCAGACCTTCTATCACATCAAAATCCACCTGATAACACTAAAACAACTAGGTTCTAACCTTCTTCCAAACTATTGCTTTAATTTGCTACTTCAAGCTATGCCTCCTAGGCCCAAATTCATGCTTTTTCCATAGGGGCAACGTAGAAATTTCCACCAAATGTATTTTCCACCCATTGTATTCTACTATGGTGGAATGGCATAATTAGGTGTAGGGGTCATGTGTGCATGATTTCAAGAGCAAGGGTGGCCATTTGGGGGTTTGGGCATGATGCCTAGTTGTCAAGAATGTGTGTTTTGAGTGAAATTTGGAGGTTAAGAGTAGGTAGTGATGGAAAACACTTGGGGAAACACTTTGTAAGAGATAATTAAGCATGGGAAGACATATTTGAAGGTGTTGGAGGCATTGAAATAGTGAGGAGAGGTTTGGAGGTGAGGTTTTCAATAACCCCCTTTGAAACTTGTCAAAAGTGAGGGTTTTGAGTTTTGGAGTGTTGGTGAGTGTTTCATTGGAAGATGATTGTTGATTTAGTGCTTATGTACCCTGGTCATGACTGTCCAATGGTTTTTTTTGTCTGGAAGGAAGATTAAAGGGTAGTTGGTTTGTTGAGAGTTTGCCACCCTGCTCTGCATCACTTTGGCATGTTTATCAACATAAAACTATGATATTTTTTGAATTTCAATATGTAATGATAATGTAATATGAAATATGTAGTGTGAGACAATGACATTTGTGGATTTGAACTTTAAAGTTAAAATGTTAAACTTTACCATTGTTCTTGTCCTCAATGTTGTTTAAACTATATAATTTAACCATAATATAATGAAGCAATATATGATATAATTTAACCATTATTCATTATTTTTTATTGTAAACTATATAATATAACCATTATTTTTTATGCTATTGTACATTGATATTTAACCTTTGCTCAATATTAAATTTTGGAACAGTTTAAACATGCACATGACGATAAAATTATTTCGATTCTCAACTTCTATATATCAAATTATCCAATAATCAAGTGTATGTCCATATAAAAAAATGGCATCAATGCCAACTCAAACAAATTTTTACAAAATGTGGCATATGCCATCTCGATATCTATTCAAAATATACATGCCAAAATGTCTATCTCATCCTAAACTGCTGGTGGATCATCAAAATGGAGCCTCTTTGAAGCACCCTTTGGCTTTGAAGGTAACTGCAGAAGAAAAATTCAAACCACAATTGAGATTAGTTATATTATATAATTTAAAATTGAATAATTAACATCAAAATCAATATACATTGATTTATAATTGAACTCTAAAATTGAAATATTGATTACCTCATCTATACGTCTCTTCAAACCAACATGAATTGAACAATATGTTGAAAAATGAGGTGTTTTCTTAGCTTAATACTTTGTAAAACTTTAATATTGCTGATCTAAGTAAGATTTTTCTTTGTTACATATATTCTTTGTGGGTGATTATCTTGATTAATCAATTTTACTGTTGTAGAATGAAGAGAGAAGTTGATAGAAGAACTAGACAGGATATTAGAAAGATTACACAAGATGTACCATGGAGAAACCCTTACGGGAAAAAAATCTACCAAGAATTATTCTATTATTCAATATCTGAATTACAATAGCTCCAATTATTGCTTGAAAATGCTTCTTCTGTCTTCACCAATCCTCTTCACAACCTGCAATAAAAACTCTCACAACTCTATTCAACTTGCTTGATATATATAGGCTTTAATCAACCTTGTAAACTCAACATGAGTTACAATTACAATACACAAGCCCTATCCCTAAAAGGTACACCATATCTCATGCAAATAGAGTTATCTTGTGAATAAAAATGCTAAAACATGTGCTACATCCATTTGGGCATCCCAAATTGAAGCTACAACTCATCCTTCACTTTGGTGATAAATCCAAAGCTCTTCCTCAAAGTTGGTGCCCTTAAGTAATCCTACTTAACTGAGCCTTTAGAAATATCTTATCATGAATGAGAGGTAAATCCAATAAAGCATCTTGGGCACCCAAGTTGGATCCAAGTGATTTATAGTTAACTAAAACATTTACTCAACACCATTCATGCAAGAATGGTCATTCCCTGTTAACTGGAGGTAGTCCCTTTTATCTGTCATACAACTCAAGTTATTAGCCATGCATTCCAAGTTAACTAAAGCTAACTACATGCAACTCAAAATAACCAACATGCATGAAACATGCACTTGCATGCAACTAAAGATAACTGAACCATAACTGAAATGAATTGAACTGAACTAAACTAAATTGAATTGAACTTCAAACATGCAAACATCAAATCCTAACTCCTAGGATCTTTACATGCAATCAAAAGTATTATCTCTTACTCTGAATAGTTAACTGAACTCAAGGTGAGTGTCACCTTACCACATGTGCACCCACATGCTCCTATTATTTAGGAATAACTACAAATGTCAATTTCATGATTTATTTCATCTAAATAATTAATCTCATCCTAATCTTAGTTTTTTTGAACACATTCCAAGAATCTAGGAGATACATGAAATAATTAATGTTTAGGATTTGCAATTAAATGGCATCCTATTTCCAACATTCTTCCACTTGACATTATATATTGCAATTATTCTAAACAAGGAATAATAAAACAAGTACAAGACTCAAAGCCAATGACCTTCCTGCACCAACTGATCAAACCATGCTAAATTCAAATGCAGCCTACATAATCATGAAGCTTCCAAGCAAATGATTAAAACCAAGAGAAATTATCTGTATGGTTTCATAACATAATCTATAACATTAATTAAAGTGTTAACTTTCTCAATTAATACCTTCCCATTATCAACCAAACCAATACCTTTCCCAAGTATCTGTATCCAAACCACCTCTTTAGAGGCATGCTAAACCACTGAGTGTGTTGAATTCACATTCAACCAAGGTGTAGTCTCCTCGGTCTTTTTTGTTGAATTTTTTTTCTCACAAGTAACCATTCCAACAAATGTCTCTTACCACAAGAGAATTCCAGCCTCACCTATTTCTCCAAGTATCCATGAGGACCTGTAACCAACCAATCCATGCCAAACTCCAAATGCAACACAACACTTTCATGAAGTAATCAAGCAAATGATTAATGTACCCAAAACTTAAGAGAAATACACAAGATCATTGTCAAAGCTCCAATCATGAATCAAGAACATAATCATGACATCCATGATCTAATCAAAAGTCCATCTCCCTCTTAGGAGATCACATGCACTATAGCATAAATTTATACATCCTAGTCTCAAGAGAAAGGCATCCCAATACTCTACCCAACCTCAGCTCTGATACCAAATGTTGAAAAATGAGGTGTTTTCCTAGCTTAATACGTTGTAAAACTTTAATATTGCTGATCTAAGTAAGTCTTTTCTTTGTTACATATATTCTTTGTGGGTGATTATCTTGATTAATTCATTTTACTTTTGTAGAATGAAGAGAGAAGTTGATAGAAGAACTAGACAAGATATTAGAAAGATCACACAAGATGTACCATGGAGAAACCCTTCGAAAAAAATCCACCAAGAATTATTCTATTATTCAAGATTTGACCATAATAGCTCCAATTTTTCTTGAGAATGCTTCTTCCATCTTCACCCAATCTTCTTCACAACCCGCATTAAAAACTCACTAACTCTATTCAACTTACTTGAGATATATAGGCTTTAATCAACTTTGTAAACTCAACATGAGTTACAATTACAATACACAAGCCCTATCCCTAAAAGGTATGCCATATCTCATGCAAATAGAGTTATCTTGTGAATAACAATGCTAAAACATGTGCTTCATCCATTTGGGTATCCCAAACTGAAGCTACAACTCATCCTTCACTTTGGTGATAAATCCAAAGCTCTTCCTCAAAGTTGGTGCCCTTAAGTAATCCTACTTAACTGAGCCTTCAAAAATATCTTATCATGCATGAGAGGTAAATCCAAGAAAGCATCTTGGGCACCCAAGTTGGCTCCAAGTGATTTCTAGTTAACTGAAATATTTACTCAACACCATTCATTCAAGAATGGTCATTCCCTGTTAACTAGAGGTAGTCCCTGTTATCTGTCATACAACTCAATGTTATTAGCCATGCATTCCAAGTTAATTGAAGCTAACTACATGCAACTCAACATAACCAACATGCATGAAACATGAATTGCATGCAATTGAAGATAATCAACCATAACTTAAATCGAACTGAACTAAACTGATTCTCAATTGAATCAACTGATTCAATCAACTAAACTAAACATCAAACATGCAAACATCAAATCTTTAACTTCTAGGATCTTTACATGCAATCAAAAGTGTTATCTCTTACTAATAGTTAATCAACTCAAGGTGAAAGTGTCACCTTACCATGTGTGCACTCCAGATGCTCCTATTATTTAGGAATAACTACAAATTCCAATTTCATGATTTATTTCATCCAAATAATTAATTTCATCCTAATCTTAGTGTTTTTGAACACATTCCAAGAATCTAGGAGATACATGAAATACTTAATGTTTATAATTTGCAATTAAATGGCATCCTATTTCCAACATTCTCCCACTTGACATTATATATTACAATTATTCTAAACAAGGAATAATAAAACAAGTACAAGACTCAAAGACAATGGCCTTCTTTCACCAACTAATCAACCCATGCTAACTTCAAATGCAACCTGCATAATCATGAAGCTTCCAAGCAAATGATTAAACCAAGAGAACTTATCTATATGGTTTCATATGATAATCTGTAACATTAATTAAAGTGTTAACTTTCTCAATTAATACCTTCCCATTATCAACCAAACCAATACCTTTCCCAAGTCTCTGTATCCAAACCACCTCTTTAGAGGCATGCTAAACCACCGAGTGTGTTGAATTCACATTCAACCAAGGTGTAGGATCCTCGGTCTTTTCTGTTAAAAAACTTTTCTCACAAGTAACCATTCCAACAAATGTCTCTTACCACAAGAGAAATCCAACCTCACCTATTTCTCCATGTATCCATGAGGACCTGTAACCAACCAATCCATGCAAAACTCAGAATGCAACACAACACTTTCATGAAGTAATCAAGCAAATGATTAATGTACCCAAAATTTAAGAGAACTACACAAGATCATTGTCAAAGCTCCAATCATGAATCAGGAACATAAACATGACATCCATGATCTAACCAAACCATCTCCTCTTAGGAGATCACATGCACCATAACATACTTATACATCCTAGTCTCAAGAGAACCATGTAATATGTGGAACTCTAAACTAGTATCAAGAGTATAACATGACATCATAACAAATATAATCTAAACCAAGAACAAACCATATCCCCAATCACATGAAGATAACCTTACCAATGATGCATCCAAGTCACTGACAACAACTCCCACTGAACCGTGGTATCAAGTCACACATGGCATTGTGACTACCATCCTCTTCATGAAGATCACTAAATCCTACCTAAGATCCCATTGAACTGTGATACCGAGCTATACATGGCAACAAGATAAACATCAAACCATCACTGTCAAAAGCATATGGAATTTCAGATATTTCCTCATGATCATAATTACCATAACATGTATTATGCCACAACTCTAAACCGCTAATCAAGAGTATACCATGACATAATAACAAAACCATCCTACAACCAAGGATCCACATCATTTCCAAATGCTCCCATTGAACCGTGATACTGAGCAATCCCATGGCATCATGATGCACATAATCAAAACCCCATTTCTATTATAAGCTCACACCAAACTTGTGAATCCAAGCTCTCAATGACCTCTGTAACAAACTTATTTTTTTCAAAATCAGCAATAGCAAAAATAATAAAAGCTCCCTTTAAGCCCAAAAAACCTCCAATCTTTTAAGAGAAAGGAATCGCAATACTCTACCCAACCTCAACTTTGCTACCAAATGTTGAAAAATGAGGTGTTTTCTTAGCTTAATACTCTGTAAAACTTTAATATTGCTGATCAAAGTAAGCTTTTTCTTTGTTACATATATTCTTTGTGGGTGATTATCTTGATTAATCCATTTTACTGTTGTAGAATGAAGAGAGAAGTTGATAGAAGAACTAGACAGGATATTAGAAAGATTACACAAGATGTACCATGGAGAAACCCTTTTGGGAAAAAACTCCACCAAGAATTATTCTATTATTCAATCTCTAAATTACAATAGCCCCAATTCTTGCTTGAGAATGCTTCTTCTATCTTCACCAATCTTCTTCACAACCTGCAATAAAAAATCTCACAACTCTATTCAACTTGCTTGATATATATAGGCTTTAATCAACCTTGTAAACTCAACATGAGTTACAATTACAATACACAAGCCCTATCCCTAAAAGGTACGCCATATCTCATGCAAATAGAGTTATATTGTGAATAACTATGCTAAAACATGTGCTTCATCCATTTGGGCTTCCCAAATTGAAGCTACAACTCATCCTTCACTTTGGTGATAAATCCAAAGCTCTTCCTCAAAGTTGGTGCCCTTAAGTAATCCTACTTAACTGAGCCTTAAGAAATATCTTATCATGCATGAGAGGTAAATCCAATAAAGCATCTTGGGCACCCAAGTTGGATCCAAGTGATTTATAGTTAACTAAAACATTTACTCAACACCATTCATGCAAGAATGGTCATCCCCTGTTAACTGGAGGTAGTCTCTATTATCTATCATACAACTCAAGTTATTAGCCATGCATTCCAAGTTAACTAAAGCTAACTACATGAAACTCAAAATAACCAACATGCATGAAATATGCACTTGCATGCAACTGAAGATAACTGAACCATAATTGAACTGAACTGAACTAAACTGAAATGAACTGAACTAAACTAAACTTCAAACATGCAAACATCAAATCCTAATTCCTAGGATCTTTACATGCAATCAGACGTGTTATCTCTTACTCCGAATAGTTAACTGAACTCAAGGTGAGTGTCACCTTACCATGTGTGCACCCACATGCTTCTATTATTTAGGAATAACTACAAATGTCAATTTCATGATTTATTTCATCCAAATAATTAATCTCATCCCAATCTTAGTGTTTTTGAACACATTCCAAGAATCTAGGAGATACATGAAATAATTAATGTTTAGGATTTGCAATTAAATGGCATCCTATTTTCAATAGAATATGCCCCTCTCAAAGAACCAATCCTACCAACTTTTGCAATGCCAATCTATATATGTGAACAAAATCATCAAATTGATACAAGTTATCATACAATTGTTGGTAATAGGAACATATTTACCAAACACAAAATAAAATAAACACATACCTCTTTAGGCATCTCTTTTTCTTTATCTCCTTTAGGTGTTTTGACACCTCCTCCCTGAGGTGTTTCAACACCTACTCCTTCAAGTGTTCCAAAACCTACTCCTACAAGAGGAAAATAAGATAAACATATAAGTTAATATATAAGTTCATTAATGACAATTCAAATGACAAGCAAGTATATAATGCATGAATTTAGGCCTAAAAGGCATGGGTTGAAGTAGCAAATTGAAGAATTTATTTTGAAGAAGGATAGAACTAGTTGGTTTTAGTGATATCTAGTGGGGTTTGATGTGTTTGAAGGTTTGCAAGGACTAGGGAGGTCATGTGTATGTTTGGGCATGAAGCCCTAGTTGAGAGAAGTGCATTTTTTAATGGAAAATTGAGGCTTTAGAGACTAAAAGTGGGTGAAGTTTGGGGGAAGCATAATATTAAGGATTATTAAGCATTTGTAGGCTTAAACAAGGGTGTTTGAAGTGGTATAAGGTCACAAGAGGCCTAGAGATGGGTTTTTCAATGTATTCTCCAAAATCCCACAGTACTGTAGGGGCAACTAGGCCAATTAGGCCTATTTTCTAGAGAGACACCTTCCCAACTACCTGCAATCAAGTCAAACACCATGGATAGTCATTAAATAGGTTACCAACCTTAATATTTCACAATTTTAAGAGCTCCAACTGCTCACCAAGCTACCAATCCACTAAACCCTGACTCTCAAGGCACCAGACCTAGGTTTTCCAAAGAGCCTTATTGAAAATCATTATTCCCACAATTAAATCTCACATTCGACACCCCAAACATAGCATATGATGTCTATAAATGCTCAAAATACTCTCACAAATGACTGCCCCAAAGTATTTCATCCATTCACACTCTAAAACCACTCAAATTCACTCAAAATCACACATTTTCACACCCAAGGCTACATGCCATCACTCCAAAACGATCTCCCTTGCTCAAAGAATAATATTCTAACCTATTACCCACCTAATGGACTCATTCCATTGAGCTACAGTATATATATTAGGTGGAACGAGCCATTAAATCACTTGATGACCTCAAAACTTGAAATTTAGACTTCTAGACCCGCCTACAGTAAAGTCCACCCTAAGAGCTCAAAACAAGATGTATTTCAATGCCAAAAAAAAAAAAATGTGGATAAAACATCCCTCTACCAAAATAAAAACAATTTTATTCAATTCCCTTCAGTACTAGCTCATGCAATTGACTGCTACAACACTGAAAAAGAAAAAAACAAACTTAGATTTACAAAGAAAACAAAGCT
>VDFB02183100.1:370836-417088 GCA_007258455.2 Sequoia sempervirens | reverse complement strand
TCTTTAGATGAGGCAACTTGTAGAGTACATGGCTAGTGGAAGTGGCATTGTAACTCATTGTGGGTCAAGTGAAATTGAACCAAATGTTAGACAACTTAGACTTTGATGCTTCTGATGAAGAGCAATATGAAGATTATTAAATATTGATTGTAATTTTCATTGTGTATTGACATTTGACAAATCATTGAATTATGAATGTATGAGTATTTTTATTTTTGCAAATAAGGAGGTATTTAAATATTTTTTTATTGGCAATTATGAATATCATTGTTTTATATTATATAATTTTAAATTTTGTACTACATACATACATGATACATACATACATACATGATACATATATACATATTCCCATACCCATACCCAAGGGAAAAAATTGCCATATCGTCGTACCCGTACCTGAATCGATAACTTAAATGAGAACCATAACTTTTGCAAATGGACTCTTTTTTGGGTCTTGTTTTTTCTAGGGACTCTTTTTCAATGTTTTGGCCATTTTGGGATTTGTGAGTCTAAAAGTTTGATATTTGCATTGTAAATTGCACTAATTTTAAAGTGTATACATTGTAATTTCTAGAGGGTTCATTTTAGAAACTAGTGAAAAGGGTTGTCTTGTGTGCCTCATTTTTGCATTTTTTTTTCCACACAACAATATACCAATGGATCAATCAATAGTTCCTATCCTAACATTGTATAACTATTTCGAACGGAAATAAAAAAAGGTAATCTATCTTAAAAGGCAAGGGTTGCATAGGAACTTGAGACAAAACCAACAGTGGATGTAGAAAAGACAAAATGGTTCAATAAATGTGATGAAGCATTTGGTACTTTGTGCATATCCATGCCTCTTGACTTGCTCTTTCACATTGAATCTTCTACAACTCCAAATGAGGTTTGGAACACATTGGAAACCCTCCTTGGTAAGAAGGATGAATTAAGGGGTCATCAGTTGGAGAATGAACTCCTTGTGCTAAGTCCAAGCAATTTTGACACTATATAGGACTTCTTTACAAATTTAAAAGCCATTAGATTGCGATTCGAACAATGTGGAATTAAAAAACAATTGATTTTAAGTATTTTTCTAAGCTTGGTCCTAACTATTTTGTATTTGTTTCTACATTTTATGTCACAAAATGTGCACTAGGCTCTAGCTACAAAATGCCTTCTCTACATGACTATGCTACAAAACTCTCTAGGGAGCAAGATAAATTGGTTCAAATGGGTACGATTAAAACCTCAAAGTCACATGCCTTAGCTGTAAATCAGGGCACAAAAGAATAGAAAGAGTCTGGCAAACAAGATAAGAAACAAAATAACTAGGGAGAGAAGAAGAAAGATTAGAAACTCTGCGTCAAATGCAACAAATCAGACCTTTTCATCAAAAGGTGAACAAACTAAGGAGAAGGTCAAGTGTTCTTATTGTAAAAGGCCTAGCCATGATGAAGAAAAGTGTTTAAAGAAACTGATTGATCACCTAACACGTCTTCTTGAATAGAATAATATTAAGGTGCTTGACTTAGTCAAGCATGGTTCATCAAAAGGGTCTTCTAAGGACACAAAGAAAAGCAAGGGGAAAGGAAAGTGTAAGGGCCTAGTTGCAGTTGTTTCACAACTTGATACATGGATTATTGACTTGGGTGCTTTGCACCTCATGGCTTCACCACAAGATGGTTTTCCTCTGTAGAGCCATGTTCAATGCTTGCCATACTAATAGGTGATGACACTTTTGTAGAAGTGCATGGGAGAGGGTCCGTTGACGTGGTCAAAGGAACATTTCAGGATTCTGTGTTCCATCTTTGTCAATTAATCTCTTATTTGTTGATCAACTCACTCACATTGGCTCTGGCAAGCGAGTTGAGTTCACACTAGAACCAATAATAATTAGTGAAATGCATAGTGGGTCCATAGTTGCCGTGAGAAAAGCAGATCGTCGGTTTATCATTTTCTTCATTTTGCTCGACTCTCCTTCAATGGTATTATTCATTCACTCAGATGAAGTGAGTTGTTTGTGGCATCAATTGTTTGGTCATTTAAACTATCGCGACTTGCAGCATCTCAGTCAATAAAACATAGTTCTATTCAATTTTCTGATGGAGGATGCACTCTTGGTAAGCATCCCTAGGAGAAGAATGATAAAGGAAAAGCACGAAGGGATACATAGCTTTTGGAGTTAGTACATAGTGACTTGACAGGACCATTTCCACATCCATCTTTTAGTAAGGCTCAATATGTCTTGATATTTATTAATGATTTTTCGATGTACACGTGTTTATTTTCTCAAACAAAAGCTTGAGGTCTTTGAGTCTTTTTAGGAATTCAAAGATTTTATAGAGAAACAATTAAGGAAGGCCTTCAAGATTCTACGTACAAATAATGGGGGCGAATATGTTAATTATTGGTTTGAACAATTTTGTGCTTCAAAAGGCATTGACTTGGAGCTCACAAATCCATACAGTCCTCAATAACATGGTGTCACATAATACAAGAACAAAACCTTGAAGGAGATGGAAAATTGTATGATATAGTCTAGATCATTGGCTCCTTAGTATTGGGCAAAGGCCATTAGCTGTGTGTGTTACATCAAGAACTGAGTTCCTCACCAAGTTGTGAAGGGGCAAGCTTGGATAGGTTGGAAACCCATAGTGAAGCACTTTTGAGTGTTTTGACTCTCTTGCATGGGCCCACATTCTAGCAGAGAAATGTAAGGTTATGGATTTGTAGAGCAAGCCTTGCATATTTGTTGGGTACCCCAATGATGTGAAAGGCTACATGCTTCTCCATCCCACCACTTGTGAGCTATTCATTGAGAGGAGTGTTCATTTTGAGGAGATCCCTTCCAATTCTTCTCTGATCACTTCTCCATCTATCATCACATTGGAGACACTACATCATGATGATAGTTCTTCAAAGTATCTTAATTCTCTTGATCTTGATGGGGAGTCTTCTTCCTCCACTTTAGTTGGTGACAGTAATGATGGTGATTCACATTACTCTCCTAATCATCATTCATAGGTTGACACCTCTTTGGGCTTGTTAGACATTAGAGTCAATAGGTATTGGGTTGACGATCTAGCAGATACTAGAAGAACAAGATCATAGTTTCAGCAAGCTCCACATCTCTTCATTGCATCGGTTTTCAATCCGTAGTCCTTTTGGGAAACTTTTGGTATCCTTGAGTGGGATACTACTATGCAAGAAGAGTTTAGTTCTTTGGAGAGAAACCATACATGGGATCTACTCCCCTGTCTTAAGGGAAGGAAACTTGTTTGATGCAAGTGGATCTATTGAAGAAAATTTGTAGTTGATGGGTCAGTTGACAAGTATAAAGCCTAGTTGGTCGCAAAAGGATTCTCCCAGGTTCTTGGGATTGAATACTCTTAAGACTTTTGCACCAATTGCCAAAATGAATTCCATCCGACGTGTCTTTGCTATAGTTGTAGCCCAATGTTGGGAAGTTCATTAGATGGATGTGAAGAGTGCCTTTCTTCACAATGACCTTTTGGAGGAAATCTACATGGAGCAATCATAGGGGTTCATTTAGGATCCTTCACTAGTTTCATGACTTTGGAAGTTTCTCTATGGCCTCAATCAAGCCCCTCGAGCTTGCTGTGCCAAGAAGAACTCCTTCCTTTTGATGATTGGGTTCACTTGATGTCATTTTCATTTGAACGTATACTTGCTTTAGTAGGATGACACTCACATTTTTTGTTCTCTACGTTGATGGCTTGTTGATTACAAGGAGTAGCTCATCTACTATCAAGGTAGTGAAAATTACTCTACATGATCATTTTTTGATGTTAGACTTGGGCCTTTTGCATTACTTCTTGGGGATTGAGATCACTCAATCATCTTCAGATATCTTCATTGCACAACCTAAGTACGCTCTTGATATGCTCTCTAGATTTTGTTTGGCTGACATTAGGCTTGTACTGACTCCAGTTTTATCAAGGATCAAACTTGAGTTTGTGTTCTCCACCTTTGATTGATGACACTTTGTATTGACAACTTGTTGGGAGTTTGATCTACTTGACTCACACAAGACCGAACATTTTATATGTTGTGGGCATGGTTTGTCGATTCATGCAAGAGCCACGTGAATTGCATTGGAAAGTAGCTAAGTGGATTCTTATCTACATTTAGGGTACTCACAATTATGGGATTTAGTATGCAATGAATGTGGATATTCACTTGTTGGGACACAAAATTCAGATCGAGTAGGTGATTCTCAAGATCACAAGTCTACTTTCAAGTATTGCTTCTCACTTGGTTTCAACCAATTTGTTGGTTGAGCAAGAAGCAATTTGCAATTGCTATTTCATCTACAAAAGTTGGGTATCAAGGGGCGGTTAATGCTACCACTGAGGCTATTTGGTTTTAGAATACTCTCATTGAGTTCGACATTCATTTAGAAAGCCTACAATCATCTTTTGTGATAACTAGAGTGATACAAATCTCAAGGAATTTAGTCTATCACCAATGGACCAAACAAATTGAGATTCATATGAGTTAATTCCGGGAGTTGATTTAGAAAAACATCATCAATCTTAAGTACTATCATACATCGGAGTGGATCATAGACATCTTTAGTAAACTCTTCAATGAAAGCAAGTTCCTTCCTTTGCGAGCTTTGTTGGGGGTGCGATAAGTGTCTACTTCAGTAGGTGCTTCTTAGACCTTCACTTTTTTTGTCTCTCAATTTTGAGAGGGGAGCTATTTTTCTTTTGTTGGGCTTCATTTCTTAGGACTCATCTTTTCACCCACCTAAGCTACACTCAAGGGAGGGTGTTAGAGTAGGTTTTTTATTTTGATTATGTTGGAGGATATTTCTTTTTTTCCTGCACATATTATTAAGTTTGCTTAGGTTAATTAGATTTGGCTATTATGGGGATGCATGGCATAAGCCATCGGTTACATGTGTCACTCTCACCCACACTTGGGTAGTTGAGTCTCACACCCTATTTTGGATTTATATGCCACTTCTCATAACCATTTGTTTGTTTTCATTTGAGTAGGTGCAACCATGTGAATTGACATTTACTAAGTAGGTAAAACTCTCACCTATTTTGGGTGATTGGAGTTATTACACCTCTTGGATGTATATGCCTTATTTGTGCTATATATACAACACTCATCTGTCTTCTCTATTAGTCAAGAAGAGTAATGTGAGCATTGCTTATACTTTATTGCATTTTGTCTCTTGAATTCTCTCTTTTTCAAGATTCTCTCTTCATTTTGCTATTTTGATCTTTGATCATTTGTTGACCGGAGTGCGTGTGATTTACAACCGGTAATCGATCCTAGCCCAGATTCTTGTTTCTCACAGAATCTAACATTGTAGACACATCAAAGACAATGTTTAACAAAAAAATAAGTCTCAATGGTTCAATGTATTTCCTCTGAAAAGCATAGGATAAGAAAATATTATTGAGACTTGTGGAAAGCCTCCCATGCTTTAGTAGTTTATCATTGAATTAACCTCCATCTAGAATGTCTTGTTGACACTTTTGGGCAGCCTTGCATACTAGTAGTTTAATGTTGAATTAACCTCCACCTAGAACAAGGCTCTTATTTGGTAAACCTTTGACCACCAAGAAGATGGGATTGCAAATTTTCTTTTCATTTAGTATGTCCTCAACTTTCATTAATGGCTTTTTTATGGTAATTTATTTATTGCTTCTAACCAGCAATACCCTCATCTATATTTTAACTTTTGCTTCACAAAATGAATACCAAAGAGTTGACTTTTAATGCATTTTTCTATTTTTTGGTAAAATTTAAGTCCTTTTTTTAAACCATTGGGATCCCCTAATGTCTGTAGGACTGTTGAGGGATGCCTGGATGTTCCACTAGCTTTCCCAAGGATGGTGTCCCCACAAAAGAGAAATGCAATCCCTTTGTGGGGCCACGTCCTTGTTGGGGCCTGAATGCCAAGGATGGCAGGAGGACATTTCATCCCCATTTAATAATCATGGGGAGTGGATAGGAAAAGTAGCACTCTTGCCAAAATGAGTAGATAGTTTTTTGTAATTAACACCATGATCCTTTACTTTGAGAGAAATCTACTCATTTAGACAAGTCAAAAAATGAAATTAAGCGATATATCTATGTTGGAAATTCATTCCCACAACTTATCATGCAACTTATTATGAGATTTTATTGTGATATTTGTTGCTTCAAATATAGTAGAATTCGAAGGAACTTTAGTGGTGTATTCTGTCATGTTTTTGGATTAAAATTAATAGTGTTTTTTAAGTTGGGCCTGGTCACTTTTATTTTTGGGACAATAATAAGTTAAAATTGTTTTTTAAATATTTAAAAATAAAAAATATTTTCCATATTTGGGATCAAGGACGAAAACCTTGGCTTCCAATCTTGGGTGATTCTATCTCGGAATCACAATTGTGCCAATTGTGTAGGATTCAGAGGTATTTTCAGTTTGGTACAATAGTTTTTGCAAGCAAATATCATCATTTTATTGCCCAAGCATATTTGAAGATTCACTTTGCTCACATTGGGATATTGGTGATCAAAAAGAGCTTGGGTTTGTATTGATTTTGAAAATTTGGTGAAATTTTGCCAACAATCTTGCTATGGACATTACATAAACCTACAAGAATGACATCCAAGAATATTGGAGACAAACATTCTATAATGACTCCACAGAGGGCAAATGACTTACATCAGACTAGAAAGTGACACACAAAAGAAATTGTATGGCTACGAAATTTACAAACTAAACCATTTACAAGGGTGTAGATGTGAGATAGGAATCTTGTTTCATATAAAAATGTGAATTGTTCAATCAGAAATGAATAGTTATGGTAGAACAATAGTATGTGAAGAATGAAGGCAACCAATTTCAGAGTTATGAAAGTAAAAACATGAGTTGATGTACTACAAAAATTAGTAACAATTATGAAAGAATAAGTATTTTGAGGGTGATATGGGACACAGGGTATGCCTGATCCAGGTGCAAGGTTTACAGATCTGTTGAGTCTTAAGTCAAAAACTCAAAATAGATCAAGATGTTTAAATCAGGATAATATATTTAAAGCTAAAAGATCGAAATGCCTATTAATTAAAAAGGAATATTGAGCATGTATAATAGCCCTAGCCTTGATCCTGGAAGGAATCAATGACATTGATATTCTGCTGCAGGAAATTATAATAATTCAGCGCAAAGCAGGATCAGATGACCAAAGGGCTTTAAACAGAAGAACCTTCAAAAGATGTATAATTCAGGATAAATTAGAAATCATGGACTTCAAATGCTGAGACATACTTTCCTAACTAACAGAGAGATGATTATGACCATCAACACCTCGTGAAAGCAATGCAAAGTCTAACATGCGTACGGCTCAAGACTTTGTGTAGGCAAGCAACCCTGGATAAACTAACAAAGAGATGATTATAACCATCAACACCTCATGAAAGCAATACAAAGTCTAACATGCGTACGGCTCACGACTTTGTGTAGGCAGGCAACCCTGGATAGTACCAGTAGGCAGATACCGTTCTTATTTCTATATATCTCTTTATTGACAAACATAAACTGTTTTCTTTGCCTCAGGTTATATTGAGCTGTGATTGTAGTGGCTTGGTGTTCCTTCTGTAAATGCTTTATTGAGAAAATGAAAGTAAGTTTGTTGTGTAAGAAATATTGAATTTATGTGATCAGATTATATGCACAGAAATTAATTCAAAATCAGACACAATAACACAGCAGATACCCTGGGAAAACCCTCCACTTGAGGGAGAAAAGCCCAGCAACAAAGATCTCTCTTATATATAAATGGCAACAACAAATCTCTTTACAATGAGGCCAATTACAGGGCCAATATTCTGCACTAATAATGGCGACAATAACAATCTGCCCTTCATGAGACTCAGATCTGTACTAAGAGTAATTCACAATCTGCTTCTTGAACACTTTGCACTTGTCTCTTGAACACTTTGCACTTGTCTCTTGAACAGTTCGCACATGAGTGAAGGAAGGAGATGAACTTACTTGCTTGATCATATTCAAATGAGAAATAGAACTCCTATATATACAAATCCAAGAGACACCTCCTTTTATGATGCAAGTCGGCCAAGCGCAGAATAATATAATTACAAATAATAAATATAATTTATAAGGAAAGTTGGCCCAAGAGAAAATTATATTGTTGCCAAGAGATGCGCCCATTCTCATTAAATGTCACATATAAATAAATAGCCAATAGGCTACATTTATTTATATCTTCACTCGTGGCTGGAAGGACGAACCTGAAGCTGCAATATCATTAACAAGAAAAATTGTGTAAATAAAAAATTAATGCAAAAGCATCATTATTGTGCAAGAACGTGAGATTTGTATAAGGGAACTTCATCTAGTGGATTATGTAATTCTTATATTTCATTTCCTTCTGATCAGTAACTTTTGAAGCAGGTGGATTATACTTGGACAAAGTGAAATGGATATTATATCTGGTTGTAATAAGCATTGCAGGATCTATGACTTGACTTTCATTTGAAATTTATCTTCCTAAATTATCTTTCTTTAGCTTGTGTGTTCTTTGAATGCAGTATATTGATGTCGTGCGAGCTTTGCGCACAGGCGATCTAAGACTGCTTCGACATGCACTTCAGGATCATGAGGACCAGTAAGGGTTTTATAATCATATTTAATATACCCCGAAGAGATAGTTCAGTGATTGGTGCCTTTAGCTGGAGTCCATGTTACTTTTATGACTCCATAAACAATGATCTGATATTTGTTAGCTATAAGCTTTCATCAATGCCTATATAGCTGTATGACATGTATGATTTTTGTAGGTTCTTGCGTTCAGGCGTATATCTAGTTCTAGAGAAGTTGGAATTGCAAGTCTATCAGAGGTTGATTAAAAAAATGTGAGTTTTTGCTGCTAATTTCAAAAGGCATTGTAATGTTTCTTATTCATTGTGCTGTGGAAAGTGATGTCTAACAAGCTTAAAAATCTGCAGATACATCATTCAAAAGCAGAAAGATCCAAGCAAGGCACACCAAGTGAAAATGGATATCATTGTTAAAGCCTTAAAATGGCTAGAAATCGACATGGATGTTGAAGAGGTTTTCTCTTACACCTAGTTTTTTTCATGTACTGTTGACCCAATACCATGATTTCCATTTAATGCACCTGTATTTATTATAGTTCACACATTTTACATTGCAGGTTGAATGTATAATGGCTATCCTGATTCACAAGAATTTGATGAAAGGTTATTTCTCTCACAAGAGTAAAGTAGTGGTTCTCAGCAAGCAAGACCCCTTTCCAAAATTGAATGGTCGACCAGTTAATTCATAATATTAATTTCCACTTTGCAAACATGCTAATGGGCATGTCAGAGCAGTTTTGACTTGAAATATTCAGCAGGATTATTGGCCTCAACTGGATTGTCAGTTCTTTACTTGTACACATTAGAAATGGCATCGATTCAGATGCTCAGAGGTGGAAACTTTTTTATAGCTATTGAAAATGCGAACTTGTATTCTATGCTGTCATGAAACTTCATACTGAAAACAATCTATAAAGTTCCTCTCTTTTGCGCTTCTGATTTTGTATCTTGCTATACTTGTTAACCCTTTTGATGTACTTTGGACATTAGCAAATAATTTATTTCTTCTTTCAACTTCAAATGGTTAACATTATTACTTATTAACCCCTCTGATGTACTTCGGACAATAGCACACATTTTGTTTCTTCTTTCAAGATCCAAGTTTTGGAAACTGGGCTCAACCAATTAAATATGAAAATATGCATTTTGTCTGCCATACCTGTCATAGAGTGGGACACTGCGTGAGGAACTGTCATAAGTTGGCTTGAAAAAAAGGGGAGATGGTCAATCAAACAGGTTCTAAGAAGGTTGATGTACTGGTTGAGAGGAGTTTGGTTGAGCGGGTGACTCCCATTGTGGTGGAGGAACAAGGTGTTTCCAGAGATATGATGGTTTTGAACCACTGTAGACTGTATGCCTCTAGCCAGTTGTAAGTCCTAGTATGGAGGAGATGGAATTTTTGTCCTTTAAGGACATTGAAAGATAAGAATTTTCTCTCATTTGACTCCTTAGGAGAATTTATCACATGAAAAGAGGTGGGGGAAGGACTCAAATGGTTTGAAGGATGTGAGTGAAAGGGTGGAAGAGGTCTGGTCACCCTCTTCAGTAAAGGAGAAAACAAAAATGGAGGATCCAAGCACAAGGGATCATTCTGGCACAAGGTTTGAAGGTAGCCCTATGAAATCCTTTGACTTAGGTTCAGCAGTGAAATAGGGAGAACGGTCAGAAACAAAATCTGCTTCAGCAATTCAGTGGAAGGATTGCTGCTAGGGCTCTCTAGAGCTCTATGGTTTCAAGCCATCTCACTAGTCTTTGTTTGGGCAGTTTGGTTCATGCTATTTGTTCTTGCCCCATTTTGTATGTTGCCTGTGTTGTTAGTGTTGTGGTTGTGGCTGTTGGTTTTCAACCTTAGTGTTGTTGATCCATAGTTGTTTCTTTGTTGGTTGCTGGGCTCTAATGCTTTTTCTTGTCATATTTTGTAAATGGCCGAGTTTGGACCCTTTCAAAAACCCATCTTTACCCTTAATCAAAAAAGAAAAAAGATAAATATTGTCACTTAGTGGTTTTATTGCATTGAAGGCTCAATGTTTTTTTACTGTGTGTGTTGGAAGGTCTGTATTGAAGCTTGTTTTCACACTACGATTAGGCTAAAAGATCTTTGAAACATCTACTTCGTGTTACTAGCAATCTGCATGGGGTGATTCAAGCAATTGGATGGAATATGAGCATAACACTTGAAGTTGTAGTGAATATGTTTGTAGCACTCAAACAAAGTTCTGAAACATTTTAGTGATTCAGAATACCCTCTAAATAGAATTGGCGTATCTTTGGACTAAGTCTAGGATACAAGGAGTCACTGCAGCAAATAGTGGACTCCTACCAAGCACCCAAATCTTATCTCTACGCTATTATTTGGATGTTCTGTTTTCTTTGTCTGAATTGTCAAATCTTCCTTCTTTTCTTAACTTGATACGAAATGCATAGATGACTTGGGCTGTGACATCTAAACAATCCATGTTTTAAGGCATATGCCAACTTTGGGAATCATGGAATCTCGAAATGAATCATTGCATGTTTTATTACAAGCTCTTGATAAAATCCATGTTGCTAGAATCTTATTTCACATTCACATGAAAAACAGAAGAGCAAAAATTGAGTTTGAAAATAAATCTATATGTTTTGTTTGGTTCATTGACTTCTTATATTTACTTTATTAGTTCCAGCTGGAGGCGGGTCACTTATAAATATGCAATTCTTTATGTAGTCTTTAACCAATCAAAATAAAAAATTGAACATGATTGAGCAGAATTACCAAAATGTGCAATTACCTATTCTTTCCGATAATTATAAATAATCTATTAATCCTAAATGCTATTTAGATGATATGAACAAATTCTCCTAATAATACAGTATTGTTTTGGAACATTTAATCTGTCAAAAAGCTTGTCATATTAATTGGATTGCCAACTGTCATATATGCAGAAGGCACTGATATCAATTTAAATTTAATGTCCAAGCAGCAGCAGTTAATGGTGTAGTCAATGGCAGTGGTGTTAATTATATAATATGTGTTCATATTGTTGTACCCAAACCAATTTTTTTTTGCTTCATTAAGGCATTTTGTTAAAATGGTCTAAACCTTGTAAAAATGATGTCAAAACGCAGTTTATGGGAAAATCAAGTATGGGCTTTTAGTCAATTTGATGTCAGGGAGATACTGACAAAATTTGAAAAAATTGAAAATTAGAGTTTTTGGACCCATGTTTTTAGGTCAAAAACCTTAAAAAATGAAACTTGTTACAATTGACTGAAAATTGTTTTGATTGGCTTATTTCACTTCACGATCACAGTGGTGAAGTTAGATTCAGTTAAAAGTTAGTTTAAATTTGGTGGGTAGTTTTTGTTTTTTTTAGGTGAAAAGTTGGGACCTTCGAGGTTGTCAATGGCAGATGGTTAGAGACCAGGTGTCGAAATCGAAGCCTGAAACGCTCAAATGAAGAATCTGTGGTGAGATATGTTCAAAATGATGCTTTGTCTCGGAGGGGATTTTTTGCCACGATGAAAATTATAGATTTTTTTTTTTTTTTTTAACTTTGGAGCAGAAAGAGCCCCTAGAGGCCAGGGGCGCCCTAGATTTCAAAGGCTCAGATTTCATTTTCAGGATTTTTCACTTCCAAGAAGACTTCTCCATAATACTGTCAGCTTCACGATGAGCCTACCAACCAACATGGGAGATCTGTCTAGCACCTGATACGAGGGATTGAATGAGAAATGAGGGAGATGAAAAAAAAAGACTTCACTGGGCATAAAAGTGAGCCTCCTAGCCAGGGGCGCCCATCTTTTTGAGATACCAGATGAAGGTTTCTAACCAAATGGTACCTAGAATGTTTTTTTTATACTTGTTCAGGCTTTGCAACGAATCCATCAGTAGGTGAATCTGAGTTGGTGAACTGCCGAAATCAGGAGTCAAACATAAGGTCTAATCATGGTAAAAAATGTCAAGAAACAACAAAAGTGCCCTTGGAGGCTAGGGGCGCCCAAAATTTTGGAGCCTTAAATGCAGTCTTTTTGGTGATCTCAGATACTTGTCCTCTCTGTGATACTTCTAGATTTCCGTTGCATACCTTAGTCGGGTCAGAGGATTTCTCAGTAGCCTGTAGTCGGGGATTAAGTGTGGATTTAGCCAGTTTGAAAAATGGCCAAGTCTAGGAAGAAAAGCGCCCCTGGAGGCCAGGGGCGCGCATAATTTTAACCTAGCAGCTGATATTTTTGGAAAAGTGCTCTCCAAGAGCTCTTGATCAGAATGAAGTTAGCTCCGCAATGACCTTGTTAGTCAGTTTTGAAGTTTTGCCCATAATTTTAACCTAGCAGATGATTTTTGGAAAGGTGCTCTTCAAGAACTCTTGATCAGAATGAAGTTACCTTTGCAATGAGCCTGTCAGTCAGTTTTGAAGTTTTGTTGAACGCTGGAGGACGCGAGATGAAGGGAGGTTAAAATCACCTTCAAAATGATGAAAATGCATGAAAAATTGACTAAGTTTGAAGCTAAAAGCGCCCTTGGAGGCCAGGGGCGCCCTGAATTTTGAAGCCTTGGGTCTCAGAATTAAAGTTTGTAGCCTCAAGGAGTTTCCTGTTAGTTTTGATCCTGCTCTTCAATGAAACTATCGGCTAGTCTTCTGGACACATCAGTCAATCAAAATTAGTGATCGAACATGGGCTCGGGTGAGGTTTGCAAAATGAAAATTTCAAGAAAATTTCTAACTCTGGAAAGATGACGCCTAAAGTCAAAGTTTGACTTTTGAACTCAAGTGCATGAATTGCCCAAAAAAGGTGGAGGTTGAGAACTCAATTTAAATAATATTAAATCTTTAGTGAGTCGACCTCATCTGAACTTGATTCCTACTTGCAATTGGGCGACTTACTTTTGCATGCATAGATAACTGAAATTCAAGAAGGTGGCGCCCTATTTAGGGTTTATTTTTCATCCAGTTAACTATTTGGAGGTCCAATCAGAAGAGGGCGTGCATTTTAGAGGTCCAATCAGATTGAGGTGCTTAAATTTAGGAATTGCTTGCATATTGTGATGCCTTAAGTCTTGAATTTATTTATTTAAGACATATTGGTGCCTATTATTCACATCACAGGTGGAAGCAAACATGTTTTCTTGAGCAAGCAAAGATCCGAAGGCGCTTCAAGCAATATTTTTCATTCATCTTCACAGTGCCAGGTCTAGATTGTTCAGAAGGTACATTTTTTAGACTTCATTTTTCGAGTGCATGCAGACTTCATCAAATCCAATTCAAGCATAGGCGAGTTTTTTAGAGGTAGAATACTAGCTTCTATTTTCTATCTCTAAAATTCTTCTATTCTTGTCTTAGGTTTTCTCTTGCATGTCAAAGTAAATGACAAAATTTTCAAAATTTGATCATCTGGATTCACATATTTCAGTGCCAACAGCAAAACCCACGTCTTAGATTTTTTCGAGGAAAATTGCCCCGTTGCTCCCATTTCTGAAGTACTGTACTTTTTTTTTTTGAGGATTCCTTTGCATGTGGGCCAAAAACACAATTTTTTTAAAATTGAATCATCTGGGTTGGCTTAGAATTCCATTGCCTACAAAACCCAAATGCAAGTTTTGCTCAGGAAAAATTTCCCCCGAAAACCCTAAAACCCCTACAATTTTTCATTGAAAAGCCTTTGCGTGCCTTGCTAAAACTCAAATTTTTGAATTTCTCACCATCTGGATTTGCTTAGAATTTAATTCTCTATAAAACCCATGTTTCAGAAAAATTCCAAATTTTTTTCTTGCAATTGGCTATTTTTAGCCTCATCCAGAGCCTTTTTTAGCTTTTTCTGAAAGTTGTCTAAACATATCCGACTTTACAGTAAAAAATCCATATTTTCAAAATGCAATTCAATCCCATAGAATATAAGGCCAAATCGGTCTTGGTGCATGACTTTATGAAAACTTTAGACACAGACTTGGGTCATGTCTATCTAGTGGTCAAACTGAGCATGTTGGAGGGCGTTAGCAACACCACAGTGAAGAATCTTGAGCGTTTCGAGTTGTTGGCCGCAACATCTATTCCTATCATGGTTTTTGATCTCGAGTTCGTCATTGCTTGCATTAAGCATTATGGCTCTTCCACAAGAAAAATCAGATCAACTGATGGGAGAGTCATTTGCAGCCTTAAGCCGAGGGACATTGAGAAGCGCTTTGCTATTCCTCCTCGCTCAAACAATTTTACCATAATCATTGAGGATTGCGACAAGATATGGTATGGAGATAAAGAAAAATCTTAGAGAAAGGTTGCTCAGAGATGGTTAAGAGAACAAAAGACTAACATGCCAAAAAAGTTGGGTGTGGGGAGTTCAAGGATGAAATTTCTATCTTGATAACTTTGTTCAACTGGGTTATAGGTTAGGAGGAAGCTAATATTTTCAGACCATGGATGTTCTATGTCATTTCCCGGATTATCAACAACAAGGAACACTTTGACTAAGCCATGTTAATCAGCGAGTGTCTTCACCAACAGATCACAAGGTTCCTTAAAATCCATGAGTTTCACATAGTGTCTTATATGGTATACTTAATTGCATTCCAAGGCAATTATAGAACTTTGAAGACCAATGGAACTCTTGGCGTTCAACATGTTCAAAATATTACTCCCAATTGGAGTTCTCAAAAGATGAACAAGATTTCAAAACGGTGAATGATCACTTCCTCATGAAAACAGTCAGAGACCTTGATAATGAAATGCACATCAAGATTTCACCAGAGGCAAGATCAACAATGGAGAGTTGGGCGGATTGGTTCATTCAATTTCCCACTTTCACATATATTCGAGTGTATGGTTACATTGAAGAACCTCTGATGCTACCTAGGTACTTGTCAAACAAGGTCCTATTCATTGAGTTTCCGAGACAAGTTCAAGAGGTTCACTTTTTTCTTCGCAATCGACACAAGTAAGCATTCACCTTTCCTTTTGGATGGGGTATTTAAAAATGCAAGACAACTGCTGATTGCAAGTTAATGACGAATGAGTTAGAAAAAATCCACCTTAGGTATCTCATTGAGAGGCATTCTTATGATCCATTAGGTCATTACTTAGCATGGTTGGAGCGGAGTAATTCACACAGGCCAGCACTTGAGGACTTTTGGGCCAATTGCTAAGATGAATTTGAAGTGCGCTGACGTCATTACTATAGACTTTCTCTATCAACTCACTGATTTCCTATTAGAAGATGTTGAGGGTTTGTCAAATGATGACAGAGAGGTGTTACTTAGCACATTCGTCAAAGATCAAGTTGCTCGCCAACCACTCTGCCAACTAGATTGGTACGCCAGGGAGAGTACTTCAATTGAGGACTTGCCAAGAACAGTTATCAAAACTAGCATGCACTTTTTGGACAACAAGAGAAGGCAAAGGACAGTTCTAGTTACAGAGCCGCTAGTAGGGTTTTCTTCACTACCTTCTACCTCAAGGTCGAGGCCTTTAGTTAAGGTTATCTTGAAGCTGCCTGAAGGTGTTAGAGTTGGTGGGAATAAAAAGGGAAGAAACACAAGAAAACGAAAGTAGAAGCAGGTTGAAAGAGTGTTTGAAGTTCTAGTGGAGACAATTATACAGGCTGAAGTAGATTCTTCATCTCTTGATTCACCATTTCCACCATAGTCACCACCCATTGATATTGACTCAAAGCCAAAATCACTAGTTCAACCAGTCTCAATGCTAGTTGATCCATCAAAGGTCGATACAACAACAACAGTCTCTCCTCGAGAAGATAACATTGATCATTCATGTTGGCTCGAGAGGTCTTTAGGAAGACAGAGGCAAAAGCCTTCATATCAGCTTGATTTATCTGAGTTTGGCGATCCTTATCAGGATAGCTCAAACAAGAAGAGCAAGAAGCAGGTGCACATAAAGAAAACTCTTGAAGCTGAGATCATCATTGAAGTTGCTACACCGCCAGAAGGCAAGAGCTTGGATGAAGTTGAAGTTGGTGATTTCACCTTTGTCAAAGCAAATCTTGGCAGGAGCACTCGACAAACGAACGTGAGCCTCTTTAAGGTTGTCACAAGTAATCTTGAAGAGCGTGTCATGAAGGACGAAGAAGATGAGGCAGCTCCCAAGATTGAAATCAAGGAACTCCGACAGTACATCCTAGATCTCATTCATGGAAACTCAAGTAGAGCACTTGGTCTTCCACATCTTCAAGGGACACCTGTAGAACAACAAAAGTTGGATCGATTAGTCAATCATGGAAAGTTGTTGGACAACTGGATTGAAGATTTCATTGTTGCAGGACGATACCTTCTCACAGAGTTATATTAGTTGAGGTACAATGTATATCATCTTCGTCAGGGGATTCATCAGCTTGAGTTGTCTGTAGCAGAGGGCAAGCCAAAGGACCTGATACTCATATCTCAGTTAGCAGTTGCATACGACGCCATTGTAGAAGATGAGAATAAAAGGAAGGTTTTCGTTTGGAGAGAACATCTCTTCAAAGTGGAAATGTATGAAAGAATCTCTACAAGGATGGTTACACTAAGAGAGAATGTGGACGGAGCTCTCAAACTCATCAGTGGGTTTATCACTCAGATTCCGTGCCACTATCTTCTTGAGGATGGTACATACGCTGAGCTTGATGCAGTCCAAACCAAGTTCAAGAGGCTTGGTCGTGATAGTCTTGATGGAGATCCTGTGGCGTCCAAGTTGGATCACTTCTCAGTGATGACAACTAGTTTCAACAAGGCAACTGAAGAGGTCAGAGAATGCATGAAGATGATCAAAGATAGTGAGAAGGAATTGAACAGGTAGTTTGTCATTGTGGATAGCGTCAAGGTGCCAGAAGATGAGACAGTCAACCAGTTCCTGGACGAAGTGATAGCCCGTGATGGCTTGGAGTAGTTAGTTAGATCCTGCAGTTATTCTTGAGTATAGAGTTAGAAGCAACAATTAACTCGACATCAGTCTTGAGTTTTAATTGCTAATTTTATGTATGTCACATCTCGTCTTCGAAGATATCTTTGGAGGAGTTTAGACTTTTAGTTAGGATCAGTTACATGATGTTAGTTATCAGTCAACTTTCATTTCAATAAGGATGTGCATGTTGCACATGTCCAGTTTAGTTTAGTCTTGTTTTGGTTAATTGATGGTAGTTTTCTAGTTAAGTGCATAGTTTCATTTATTTAGGTTTAGCAATAAATCTTGCATGCTTGCAAGACTCATGTTGACTCGAGATGATTTTAGGGTTCCCTACACCTTGGAGTTTTATAAATAGGAGCATCTTTGCTCATTTGTAATTAACTTTTGCACGTGATAGCATACATGTTGAGCAACCTTACTTGTAGTATTGCTATTCTATATCTATTGAAGAACTTTTATTGTGATAATAAATAGCTGAGCTGCCTTACCTCAATGTTATTATTATGGTACTTGTTCACCTTAGATTAAATATAATTGCTGGTTTTGATCGTTTATTGCATGCATGTCTCGTCTATACAATTTTTTGTCCCAGTTATTATTTCATATTGTGATTAATAGGCTTTGTTTCATATCTACACCTCGGATAGGTGTCATCATCTCCTTGAGAATTTAGAAGACTTATCGTGTGTTGTCGTGATTAATAATCTTTGTTTAATATCTACACCTCAGATAGGTGTTGTCACTTCCTTGGGAATTTAGAAGTAAAGATTGTCGCTTGATGTTGTTGCCAATAATCTTTCTTTCAGCCCACACCTCGGATATGTGTCGTCATCTCCTTGGAAATCCCGGCCTAAAGATTATCGTATTATCAATTCCCTGCTCCTAAGTCCTCATGCTCTATTTCTTGAGGAAATAGGATAGTTTAGCATTTGTGTAGTTGTAGTTAGAGATTTGCAAAACCAGAGAAAATCCTTAGATGCAACGTATTAGGTTTTCTTAACCTTATGCCTCTTCCAGCTGAGTCAAAAAGATAGGACTTAAATCATTTACTTTTTCACACATATTAGCACAAGGAGCTTCCCCTCAGTCATTACGCATTGTGCATAGCTGTCCGTTGCCAATACGCACTCCAGAGGTGCGGATTGTAACGCCCACACATATATACAATCTTATGCAAATTAAATTTAAGGCAAGGATTGGAAGCTTTATTTGCTATTGCTGTTCAGCAAACACTTAGGCTGAGCGCCAAAGTCATGTAAGTTTGATACTCAGGTCTTTAAAATAAGATGTTTTGACTTTAGTGTACCTTCTGTTGTTCCAAGGTGGATTAATAAAATTCTCATCTCTATTTTATGAACACGATTTTCAATCGATAAAATGCAATTGTAGAAACTGACCTGTAATCACCTGTATGCTACATATTGCTTTGGCTGTGTAGTTTTACCATGCTATAAACTCTTGTTTAAATCAAAACCTACGTGCAAGTAAGCCTCCCTAGATGCAGTATATCCAAAATAGTATTTGTTGAGAATTCATTTAAGTGCAAAATTTCGAAGGCACACCTAAATTTAAATTTTGCTTGAAAACCTTTTTAAAATTTCTACCTATTCAAAAGACATGACAACAAAATAGATTAAATGTATGTCTTGGGTGCCCATTAGGGGAAAGGACATATCAAGTCTTTCAATTTTTTTAATTTATTTTTTCTTAAGGAATGATTATATTAGCAATAATAGAGGACATGGTAGCCTTTTAGACCATGGCTTGCCAAAGAAGGGAGATTAAAATCATCAAACATTTCAACAGAGCCCTTAACTCAAACATGGGATTCTCGGTGGAAAAAGCTTTTCAGTTTGCCTTATAATTTAATTCTCTTGGAATTAATCTACACATAGTTCATGGGTAAATTTTTAAGAAATATAAATTGTTTTTATATGATATTTTGTATAATTTAACTCGAGCCATTTTTCTCTCATATGGGTCAATTTAGATGGGATCTTGTCTACTGATACTCATGAAATACAGGTGAAATATCATATGGATTGAACTCATTTGAGTAGTGGTTTAGAAGAACCCATCTCTCATGAGCATTTAGCTAATGCTCATAGGGGTGAAGCATCAAGACTTCTTGGGAGATCACCCATCCTAGTTCTACTTCAAATCAAGTGCACACTTAACCATGGATTTTCCTCCAAGATCAAGCCCACTTAGTATGCTACCCCATCCACAAAACATTTAGCAACTATATTTCCTTATGAACCATTCATTATAGATATCGTTAGTTCATTCATTGATATTAATGTGATGTTTTCAATATATCAAATTATATGATGTTTTATTAGGATTTAACCACATAATTTTTATTTATCTTTATCAATCTATATTTCATGATTAGTGGTTCACAAGAACCCATCATTCATGAGTATGAATGAACCCATTTAGCACTTACCGCATTGAGGTGATGCTCATAGAGGTGGTAGCAAGACTTTACACGAGGTCACCTATCCCAATACTCCTCCAACTAAAGTGTACTTAAACATGGACTTTTTTCCAAGATCAAGTTCACTTAGCTTGTTACCCAAATTGCAACTCTCAACAAGTGATTTTCCTTATGAACCACTCGTTGTAGAGTTCCCTAGCTCATTCATTTACATTTAGGTGGTGCTTTGTAGTGTATAATTTATATGTTTTTATTGAGATTCAACTATGTAGCATAGTGTATCATGCTCTTGAGAGATGGATCTATGTGAACTATTAATCATGAAATAGGGGTTAATAAAGATTGACTCAAAACTATGTAGTTCAATCCCAACAAAACACCATTTAATTTGATACACTACGGAAACACCACCTAAATGTAAATGAATGGGCTAGGGAGCTCTATAATAGATGGTTCATAAGGAACAACATGTGTTGAAGGTTTTATGAATGGAGTGGCAAGCTAATTAGGCTTAATCTTGTAGGAAACTCCATAATTATGTGCACTTGAGTTGAAGTAGTATTGAGATGGATTACCTCTTGGGAAGTCTTGATGCTTCACTCCAGAGCATCACCTAGATGTTATGAGTGCTAAGTAGGCCTTTCATGCTCATGAGAGATGGGTTCTTGTGAACCTCTATACTCACGACATATGGGTTGATAAAGACAAATTAAAACCAATGCAATTGAATCTTAATAAAATATCATATAATTGCATAAACTCTAAAACACTACTTAAATGCAATATTTAAATATAATCAAGCACACATTCTTGTGGGGAAAAAAATGTCACATTATACATGCAAGAGAAATGCAAATTAAAATATTCATTGTCATTTTAAATTCCAAAAAATGAAAACATTTAAAACAATAAATCTTGTGATAATTTGTATAACTTAAAATCTACCATGAGTTTATTATTGCATTTGTATTGCCTCTTTTGATAGCCATTATATTTGATTGGCTCCATTTTTTTTACATCTAAAATTAAACAAAACAATTGTAAATCAATAACTATACTATGAAAAAATGTTCTCAATGACTCAACCCACTCCACAATTTCTTAAAAAAAAAAAAAAAACTAAAAAACTAACACTTAATCTATTTGTATGTGAATTTCACAACCCAATTAACTCTATCCTCAACTACAAATATAACTTAATCACTAGGAAGAACTTAATGCAATGTCTTGTCTTGGTATTGTAATAAATGAATTTCTCACGGACATTATTATTATGAGACAAAATTTTATGTATCAAGTAAGTTTCTTAAGAATAAAAAACATATATTAAGAAATTTCTTACACACTATTTACTCCTATTAGTGGCAACTTGTATGCACTAAAATAGCACACACATGATTGTTCATGTTGATCAAGTAAGAGTACCAACTCATCGTTGCAGATGTGGCATAAAGTGATCTAATGATAGTGTATAAGTTGGATTTGTGTTAACTCATTGTTGTGGGTGTGGTTGGAATTGATCTAAGGTTATGTATACGATGGATTCCATAGAAAGTAGAAAACATATGGCAAGCATATGGTGCTCTATCAAAACAAGTTGAGGGGTTCTTGGATGTGATTAAAGGTGATACATGAAGCTTTTGGAGTAAAATGTGGAATGCCTTAATGAAGATTGTTTAATTGTTGCTCATTGCATTTGGGTACAATAGTAGTACAATTAGGTGAATCCTCTCTTAGTTTGTAGTTGGTGTACAATGTCTATTATTATGTTTCAATAATATAGTTTATCTATGTATTAATTGTTTGTTAGCTTTGGGTAGTTATAAGCCTCCGTTGGTCCATAGTTGTGTTCCTTTTACCATTGGATCCTTTAAATATATTTTGTATCATTAAGGAAAGAAGTATGATCTAGTCAGATCAACTCTAAACCTCGGCTGACTATGTTCTTCTTAGTAACCATTGGATCCTTTAATTATATTTTGTATCATTAAGGAAAGAAGTATGATCGAGTCAGATCAACTCTAATCGTTGGCTGACCATCTTTAGTCTACTTTTGCAATAACTTCATGTGTAAATAAAGATATACTTTTATTCTTATATTTGATATAAATTATTATTATTATTATTTTTATAGAGGGGTAAACGCTTTTGATTCAAGGCTATGAATTGGTGAGGTCACAAATGGGGGACCTCATCCCCAATGTAAATACTCAGTAATTACACCCCAATGGGATTTGAACTATGATGGCAAGAACAACAACACAACAACTTAACCATCACACCATGCCACTATTGACATATAAATTATTAATTTTGTTAACTATTTCAAGTATTCATTTTTATTAGATATGAGAGTAAACATAGTTCACCTAAGATTTCCCAACAAATCTAGTCTTAATCTAGGACATATAATTGTTAAAGTCAAATACAATACTTAATATCAAAGTAGATAAATTGATTTGTTTGAAAATTTAATTGTCTTATTTTTTTATACCAATTGTCTTTGCTTTGGTTTGCTTGTTTGCAATTTTTTCAAATGTTTTGATCATGTTATTTTTTTGTGCCGAAGGAAAATCTAATTCAATTAAACAAGTGCGACTATGTCTTTTTTGTGATGTGTTGGGTTTTAAGTGACTTATTTGAATTAGTTAACTAATAATTCATCAAGTGATTCATTTTTTTTGGTTAATCAAGTGATTCATTACTAGTTAATCATGCAAAATCCAATATGAATTTGTGTTGGTAAAGTTTGTATTGAACAAGGGCTACTTAGAAATTACACATTGAAAAAACTAAATTTTATTTATTCTAAATCAACTTCCTTAAGTCTTGAATTATTGTCTAAATTTTCTCTTTTTAAATTATTTACATACAAACTAAAATAACAAATCTAATATAGAGTTTGAAACTTAAAAAATAATTGATTAAAACAATCAACACTATCCTAATTGAGTCTAAATATATAGGGGTATGCAACTAGTTGTGGCTAGCTCTTGGTCATACCCAACCCACAGGGGCTAAACACTTGCACCATTGCAAGAAACTTGATTTGTTGGTGCTTGTTTCCAAAGAGATAATTCATGGTCTCAACTCCTTCCATTAATGACATTTAGGGAACATTTCCTCCAAAATAGCTATAACATAACAAAGCTACCTTTTCCCTCCCATCAATAGTTTCCAACTTCTATATAATGGTTTGTATGTACATTAGTGGTTTTGGAATTTGATGAAAATTTGAGCATATTCTAGCTACATAGGAATACTTTGGTGCTAACATCATTAGGCCCTTGGGGGTTTGAGTCCCCTGCACAATTAGAGTTCTCTAGTTTGTAGTTGAACTTCAAATGATCTGTTCTTGCTCATAAGATGTCCATTTTTTGAGATGGAGCAATTTTTGCATAATTCATGATGGTGCGGGTAGATATCTATTTGAACTTATGATTTTTCTAGAAATTAGTTTTCTTGGTGTTCTTGTTGCATAATTCACATTTGGGAAACTTTAAAGGGAAAAATTTGTGCATACATACTTCTTTTGGGGCCCAATTTTTTCAAAAGTGCATATTTTTTTGCATAATTCACAAATGTATCTTTTGTTTCCTCTTCTCTAGAAGAAACACACATTTTTAGTAAATGGTCCTTTTTTGACATTAGAAGAATCCATTGTATGCACATTTAGATTTATAAACAAACTAAAAATAAAGTAACATATTTACTTGTGCTTTTTGGGGATCTTGCACATCATGTCGTGTCATTCTTGTACTTGCACTATTTATAAAGTGCCATGGAGGATTTGTTGTGTGTGCTTTGAGATAGCCATCACAACCTCATCTACCTTCATGCAAGTGTGTCTTGTATGAGTACACCTTTAATAATAATGTCATGAGAGGTTTGTTGTGTGTGCCTTGCATTAAAAACCTTTTATATCTTCATATTAGTATGACTTGTACAAGCACAATTTGGTTAATTGTAGGTACATCATGTTGGTCCTTCTGTTGTTTCTTCTTTACCTTCTTACATTATATTGCGACACAATTTTAATGGATTTTTCATATTGTTAGTTTTATAGGGGGTATCATATTATTGATGTTAATGCTTCCTTTGTTTCATTTTTGAGTGAATTATGTATTTAGTTTTTATTATAAATTCAAGTAGAGTCAAATAGAAGCTTGAAATTTTTTATACATAAATAATATTGTGCTTCCATCACTATCTTTCATATTCCATTCAATACATATTTATAGGAGTGTTATCTCCTAAATCATAGGAGAAATAGTATAACCTCCTATAGCCATTTCATTCTATAGAAAGTTGTTCTAACAACTTGAATATTACAATCTCATACAATAATCTTCACACATGATATTCTAATATTTGACTAACAAACCATAACAAAGATATCTAATTATATAATGTTCCTAACACCCACAATAAATATGTGAGTTATTCACACATTATTATATTAATCCATTTGAACACTAACATGAATTTCTAATGGTTTTTATTCCTATGTACTAGGTAGATGTAATGATTGGTTACCAATGTATTTTGGTGCGATGAAACATATACCATATAGACACTTCTACATACCTATTATTTGAGTACTGCCATTGGTGTCACTCATGCATATTTGCGCCTCTTTAATCTCGATATTAATCCTAATAATAGTGGAGTTTCTCTAGTTCTAGCAATTGTTCATTAATGATTTTTTGCAACTTCTTCATGGTTCGTGGAGTTCTTCATGTTCAAAATCTTTAAGGACATCTTTTGAAGAGGCTTTTTAGTCCTCCTCGTGTTCTCTCTTTTGGGGAGGAGTTTCTTCCTATGAGTTTTCTACTTTTTTGATAGATCTTTTGTACATAGGTTCCTCATCAAGTCTAGTTTCCAAGATCCATCTTTGTATTTGTTTGTTCCTTCCTAAGTTACACTTAAGGGGATGTTTGTATGAATAGTTTTATTTCTTAGCCAAATACCCTCTTGGGTCCTTTTCACAAATTTTTAGTAAAGTTTACTTAGGGAATTTACCTTTTATTGTTTAAGTCATAAGATTAAGACAATGTCCATAATCTTATGTGTTCTAGGTTTCACCCTTGCCTACATAAGCAAAGGGCTATTTTTGCATAATATTGATTATTGGTAATATAGCCCCTCTATAAAAAATCTATTTTGTGGAAAGTTTCTTTGGGTTTTTAGGGATCCTTGGCTCATGTGAGTCTTTAAGGGACTTTTACACTTCAAATGTAGAAAAATGCTTGAGCATCAATTTTCTCATCTTCTTTCTTTTTTATCTTATGTTTTGCACTCAATACACTTCAATCTTGAGGTTCAACATGCTTGCTCCTATTTCCCATAGTCCTTTCCATACTAATACCCTTTTCAATTGATCTCTCTAATAGTTAAAAATTTCACCTTTGAACTATGAAATTGACATTGTACCATTGTTTATTGTCATTATAGTGAAGCAAACAAGGCCAATATTTTCTTTCAAAGTCTTAGGATCTTGAAATCTAGTGAAGGAGGTTTAGATGTGAACCCATTGTCACATCCCTTACATTGAGACTCTATGTTGGTTATGTATTTTGAATGCAATGATTAGTTACAAATAATTGTTTTCATGTGGTTATGACATTGAGAATGCAATAGTTGTTCTTCTATCGTAACTATAATGTTAACAAACTTTATTAATTTACAAGGGAATTTATTGTTCACATGAAGATGAATGAGATCATGAGATTAAATTTAAATGCATATTATTTAGCCATTGAGAACGATCTAACCATATTCCTTGTCAGCGGATGCAGGATTGTTGACGCTAGGAGAGAAAGGGAAATATCATCAGGGAGAGGACATGGTTAACAATGGATCAATTTTATTGTCTACCTTAAGCCGGTGTAAGACAAGGAATCGAGATTGTAACTTGTCCATTAATGGCTTAATATAATTATTAATTAAATAAGTCAATTTAAATTAAATAAAAAGAATAATCACCTTTCTAAAGATTTCAATTGGTTATCTTTTTTTTTTATAATTGATATAATTAAATATTTCTAACCATTCTCTTAGTTGAGCAAATCAACTTTTGAATAAAATTACAAGTAAATGTATTTGAAGATGTAAAATATTAATTTAATAATCGAGTACAATTTAATGACGTCTTTAGAAGAGGTGAACTTTTGAATGAACTTAATGAAAATTTAAATTTAATGGAAATTGGGAACGACATTTGAAATTTCGTCTCCTCATGCTCGCGCTACCCTCAGGCTCGAAACATCCAAGAATGGACAGGTGAAGGGTCGTGGAGGGGGGGGGGCTTTACTTCTGGAAACGTATTTCTTGTTTTACTCGGTAGCTAGCATGGGGAATCAACTTACTTATCTCACTGTCACTTCCTTTAATCGGGGGTTACCATTGGTATCATTCTGTCTCTGTACTTGGACCGAATTCATTCCATCCTTCTCCTCATTTACCAAAGTCTATCTTAGTTCTTCCTCTTCAGTATAATCGGGGGGTAGCTGTGAATGGATAGGTTTCTGTTGTATTAATTTTAACCCTTTACTCTGTGGCGGAAGTCTCTTCTTGATTGCGTCTCCAGAGCTGAGTTTGTTAGCGGACTCTCAACAAGTTTGGAGATTAAGGATAATTAAATCGAATCTTCACAGGCATGTATGTAGAATTTTCATGTTTCCTCATCTCGATAGCTTGAACATGTGAATACTATTAGCTATAAAGGATATGATAAAATTGAATGTTGGTTCGAAAGTATTATCATTAATTATTTTCTGTAGATGGATTCATCGTTGGCTGGAATGATTAGTCTAGAAGAAAATGTTCAATTTAATCTGGTTGGGTATCTATTATAATTAAGCTGCAATAAAATCGAAGTTAGTCTCTTCTGTTGCTTCGTGGCTTACATCAAATTTCTTGTGTCAAATCTTAAGTCTTCATTGGTCTGGCAACCAATGCCATCCTTGATGATAACAAATTCCTCTTCATTTTATCATCCTTGGTGGGTTAGGGATCTCACTCGAGCACTGCTACCCTTTGTCTAATGAGCTAGTATAGTCTTAAACAACATGTTCCTTTCCAATCTTGGGGTCAATTTTTGACTTAGACCTTGAAAACTTGTGGGGACTATATTCAGAATTTATTTTCCAATTCTTGGGAAAACAGGGGGACTATCTTGATACTCCCTGACAATTCAATCTAACCTAATCAAGCCAAAGCAGGCCCCTTGCATACATTATCTCTGTTGAGTTTATGTCTTCTTCGTTCCCTTGTTGTGACCAAGCTTGGAATTGTAAATGGGAATTGCTAGGCTTTAAACTGAACAACTTCCAATTGTGAAATTTGGGAAGGACAATCAATATATTTTCAGACAATCTTGTCTAATTAGTGAACAAAATCTTGACCTGGTTATCATTCATACTGCTGAATATATCATATAAGAATATTTATTGAGATCTTGAAAACTCGATCCTGACCTGAAGGTTATTGTTGCCTTGAGTTGTTGAGAATAACAATTGTATCAACTTGAATGGGAACAGATTATGAGTTTCCTTTGTGACTTGAAACCTTATTTATGATTCCTTGGGAGGAATGAGCTTGTCTAAGCCAAACAATCTTTTCATCTAAACTGTAAATCTAAAGAATAGGATTTTGAAAGATGAATCTTCGAATAAAATATATTAAATGAGAAATGGAATTTATTCTGGGAATTATAATTTAAATCTTGGAACAAACGACATCTTGTCGAGCAAGGGTGAATGCTGATGGCACAGTAGTGCCAGAGACATTGACACAGGAGTGTCAGAGATATCGGCACAGAAGTGCCAGTACTATTAAAATCCTTGGCCAAGGTACGATGCTAGATTCAGCATCTGTCAGCTATCAAGTATCGGATATACCACTGATCAGAGTGGCCTTTCTAGTTGGGAGGTACCCTTAGGTCGATCAGGAGGTAAAGGTCCTTGACACCAGGCTCAGAGGCATGATGATAAATTGATCCATGTTGATTACCCTCGTGAAGGGCGGGTTCTTCAGTTGAAGAAACTCGGGAGACCAATAGGTCTTGGTTGGGCGGTAAAGCCCCTGATGATAATTCTCTTTCCCTCGATAAAGATTTCCTAGTATGATAGTATGGAGATGATCTCAAATGGTTTTCTTCCTCTCTCGTAAATCCAGGTACATGCAATGGTAATTGAATTTCTATTTCATCTATGCCATGAATGCTATTCTTTATGCTAATGAACATTGTAAAATTCTCAGATACTTAGTGAGATAGCTACTTGAATTTATTCAGCTGTTATATTGTTTCATAGCTGTAGTAATTATTCATTATCTTCTGGAAGCAAAGAAAAGTAATTATTATTCTTCTGCAAATTCCTGTTAGATGTTTATAATTAATAGTTTCTTTTCAGCTGAAAATGAAATTAAAAGTTAGTTGATGAAGTGTATAATGTAACGACATCTGGATTGAATTCTCTTTTAGCTGCAAATGAAGCCCTAGTTTTTATAAGTAGGAGAAAGATGTGAATTGGTTAATCGTGCCCTAGTAATTATTCTCTTTTTAGAGTGATTATCTTTATTTTGGGAAAACCCTAGTTTGACAGTTATTTAGTTTTAATCTTTTGTGAGACGGTTGATGGAAACAGTTAGATGTTACCTTTCAGCTGAAACTGAAAACTTAGAAGTTAGTTGGAAATTTAAAATGAATAGTTGAAACGATTTGGAAACCCTAGAATGAAAACAAGTTAGTTGTTCTTCGGCTGAAATGGATAGATGGTTGAATTTTTAAAACTGTAGACCGGATAGGTTGTTACACCCATCTAATGTAGTTCTACTTACATGGATAAAATCTTGTGCTCATAAAACTTTCTCCTATATACCACTATAGTAAATCTTGTCCTAATAGGACAAGCGTTGCTAAAAAATTACATACTAAAAAATGACTTTTATTAGCTGATAGGTTATATATAGAATGAACTTTGAGCCAAAACCTGTCTCACGCCGATATACAATCTTCTCTCAGAAAACAACTCCTTTCTGCCGGTATTTTTAATTCACGAGTGGAGGCTCAAACATGTAACAAGTCTGAGTAGCGCTGTCCGGTTGGAAGCCGATCACAAAAATCCTGTCATGCCAAGCTGCAACACTTCTAACACGATTGAACCCTGCAGGCAGAGATGCCACTTGCTTCCATTCATTTCCCTTTGAATCGTAGCTGAATACTCCCCCTTTGTGAAATGCATAGACGCCCCCAAACGCTGATATACAAGAGCAAGAACGAGGGCATCCCCAAGCAGACCACATGCTCTGCAGAGTAGTCCAGATCTGTGTATTGGGATCAAACACGTGTGCACTCTGCTTGAATCGCCCCTGCGCCGCACTTTCGTAACTGCTAATCGCATAAAACTTGCCATCAATGAATGCCCCGGCCAAAAAGATCACTGAGCTTGGGCATTCATGCTTTTACATACATGCCAAGATGCTCCAATCACACTGGAACAGAGTCTTTCATGACTTCCGCAATGGTGCTTGTAGAAATCTTGTCTGTTCATGTGCATAAATACCTTGTACCTGTATACTTTTATGTCTTTGAATTTTCATGCCTACTATTTATTTGACTATTTGTATGTGCGTATTTGATATTTCCAAACACTTTTGACAGATCTTTTTACAAGTGGCATTGATATCCAAGCAGTTAATGTTGTGATCAATTTTGACTTTCGAAAGAATTCAGAAACCTATCTACATAGGGTATGTTGTTTTTTATAGAATACCAGGGACTGTCTTTTGAGAGTCTTCCAGAAATATGAAAACAATAAGCAATGTTTGATGGCATCTGCTTGTTTCATTGCATCTACTTTTATGCTAGGCTGTTGTATTTAAGTGAACCAAAATATTCATTTCACTAAATATTTTCTAGGTTGGATGCTCTGGTAGATTTGGTCATTTGGGTCTTGCTGTAAATCTTATTACATATGAGGATCGTTTTAATTTGTAAGTATTATCATGATCGTGGATGTTAACTATCATTAGTAGTGTTGTTTGGTTTGTTTTTTACACAATGCACATTTTCATGACTATTTTACTGCAGATATAAGATTGAGCAAGAACTTAGCACCAAAATCCAACAAATACCACCACAAATAGATCAAGATGTTTACTGCAAATGATTCTGTGTAAGCATGAGTATATGCAAATAGCTGATGCAAAGAAGAGTGTATATATTTTACACTACTCTTCTTTTCATGTTTATTTTTATATATTTTTCTATTGACGTAATCCTTGCACCCTCCTCGTGCAAGTGCTAGTTTATTATAAATTGACTTCCTTGAGTCAAATTAAAATATGAATTTCCCTTTATATGAAATACTCACATACAAATTAAAATAGCGTGTCTAATATATATTTTAGTGCTCCTAAAAAATAATTGATAAAAAAATAGTAAACAATCTCCTAAATCTAGTCACCTTACATATAATTTTTTGAACTAGATGATTAAAAAATAAAAAATAAAATTAAAGGTCAAGAAAACACTTATCCTAAAAATAGTGACTTCAAAAACATCAAATAATTAATAAATAAATAACCTATATTTAGTTTTCTAAACATAGTTTTAGACTATTGGATCTAGGTTCATGGGTGGTTCCACGGGCCACTAAAATAGTAATGATTTATATTTTTCTTTTTCTTCTTTAATTTTGTGTTTTTGTTGGTTTTTCTTGTCAATTTATTTTCATAGTGAATGCTAGAGGAATGGTGCATGGTTCTTATATTTTTTATACCATCTATAGTTATGCTATAGGTCACCTTCAAGTTACTTCAATCCTAAATCAAGTTACTACATATTATTTTTTAGTGAAAATAGTTGTTTAAAAAATATGATAGGAACTCCATGTGTAAAACTACAAAGATTGTGTATCATGTTATAAGATTAGAGCATCATGGTACAAGTTGAATATGTTAGTGTGAAAAGATATATTATTAAACTAGTTAGCTTTTAGCTTACTCAATAGTCCTATTTACACTACACTTAAGCTCACTTAGAGGTTATCTAGACTTTTGTCTCACCTCCTGTAGACTCACCAAGTGTCCCAACACTTGTCCATAGAGTCCTATACTTGTTTCATACTTGGAGGGGTAATCAGAGTTTGACTCCTACTTTCTCAACTCTTCTTACTTGCCTTTATAAGTAAGGCTCATTTGTACATTTCAACACACCACATGCTTATGATATTTTCTCATTTTGCATAGTTCATTTATGGATTGTTTTGAGTTTGCAAGCAGATCTTGACTACTCCAACATAGTATCAAAGCAAACTTGCAAATCCAATCCATTTCTCTTTTGAACTTATGAGGGTTGTGGACATCAACTCTTAAATCGTGCCTTCTAGAGAAAAAACAACATTACGGTTGAGCTTAGAAGGGTCGAGAGATGAATTTTCATATATAACACTTGTATTTTTGGTGACAAATAAATTTTGAAGGTTTTGGAGGCTCATCCATGGATGGCTGTATTGAAATTCGTACATACGTACAAATGTAGTAATGTACTGTACCAACAAGCTACCTCGACCTTTTTTCCTCGATTCTTGTGCATTCATCTCAAAATCTATGTTGTCTCGATCTTTGTGTAGCAATTTTTTAAATTTTTTTTATTGATTTTTGTAGGGTACAATACTATGTAATGATGATGTCAACAATCAGCGTGCATAGTACCATGCTGACATCGTCATTGCACAATCCAAACCCCCTGCCCCCTTGTTGGGTGGTTTTCAATTTTTCTAGTGGTTTTGAAAAAAGAAGTGGTTTTGGAATATTCTGGCCATGAGGAATATTATGGTGGATTTTTGGAATATTCCACTACTAACATCAACATGACATCATGATTTTTCATCCCCAAGTTTGCCCCTTCACCGTTGGTCTATTTTGATTTTTGGCTCAATTTTAGGAGCTTTATTCTCGAGCATACAGATGTCTTTTCGAGTGAATTTTTTTCATTGTGTATTTTTTCATCCTCTATCTATTGGTATGATTTGTTTTGCAGTATGATGTATGGATTTTCTAAAATAATCATATTTTCAGAAGACACCCTATACAATTCCTATTTTTGGAACTTCAAAGGGCTTGTTTGGGCTCATATAGACTCCTTTTTGGGTACATTTTTTTAACCTACATGATTTTTCGGGCTCTACATAGTGGTGATGATAATTTTCATAAATATGTTTTAGAAATTTAAATTCTAAGTATGCCTCTTTTGAGGTTTTGTACATCAAATCCACTTTGTGAAAACGGTAATGCACTAAAATAAAGTGTCATATTACTGTATCATTTCAGGGGGGTCATGATTTGAATAATAGGGGTTTTCATTTTCTGTTTTTGTCATTTTTTTAAGGTTTGAAATACATACTTGATATATGTTTTCATTGTACACCTCATGACATAAACGGGTAAGAACTCAAAATAGCAAATGAATATGTAAATGCACTCATATAAAGTGCCACAACGATTGAATATGTGTTCCTTAGGGAGAGAATTTTGAACTTACAATAAATTATATAGTGTAACGGGGGGTTGTGTAGTGCCTTGATTTGTCATCACATCAATGGATCCTTGCGATGTGATGGGAAATCAAGGCACTACACAACCCCATTACACTTTATAATTCAGTGGAAGTACAAAATATGCACAATAATGTCTATCAAATATAAAAAGAAGAGAATATGATACAATGATCAAGTCTTGCATATATAGGCAAGGATGAGGAGGTAGGAAGGTAGGACTGAACTACTGACTACCCCTCTATAGGTGAGATACTTGTGAACTCACTTTACAAGTGGGTGAGCAATTGTCAATAGGTGTCTCAAGTCATAAGGACACATGTTTCAATGCTATGAAGTGAGACAAAAGAAAAGGAAAACTATTTTTAGTTTCTTGTACATCTTTTTTGACCTGATGTTGGGTCTACATTCTTGTGCACACTTTTGTGCCCAATTCCAATTGGTCTACCTATACCTCTTCCTTGTCAGCATTAAGGGGGGAATTATGACAGTGTTATGCTAATGCTTCATTGGTTTCAATAAATCAATGGAGGAACCTTCTACTTTTTAGGGGTTCTCATATACCTTTTATCTTTATCTCTTATATGGGGGGATTGTTTTAGTGGATCATATTTTGTGAAATTCTAGTGCTTATGTAGAGCACCATGATGCACATTTTAGTAGTGTACTACATGTCACTTGTATATTTGTTGATCGTACTCTAGAATCATAATACTATTTGCATCTTTAAATTCATAGAGTTTGATTGCCTTTGTGCCATCTATGTATTCATGGTTAAGTAGTGTTCTATATGTTCACTCATGCAGTATTTTATATCTCTTATCTTGATCTATATTTCTTGAAGGTTTGTTGATTCCAACATACACTAGTTCATCTTTGACAGAGTTTACAACTTCAATATGCTTCAAGAGTTCTTCATCATCACGTTCTTATCTTTATAAGACATCTTTTGAAGAGATCTTATCCTTCACTTTCTCTTTTGAAAAAGAGTTTTGTTTCCATTGGGTTTTCTCTTTTTCTCCCCATTCTTTGGAGAAGTCGCGCCTCTTTTCACCTCATAGGCAGTCATCTCCTAGTTACTACGCCTTTCTTTTGATTTCTCCTGCCTGCGAAGTTGAGGCTGCACAGATGTGTCTTTTATGAGACTGAATAGAGGCTGAGTATGATGTGAACAAGTCGATTTGGAATACCAAGTTTTGAGGCGCCTTTGAAGAATGTGCTGTGTGGGAGATTAATACCTGCTAGTTTTATGAGGTCGTGTGGTACCAGATCTCACCAAAGTTGAAAGTAGGCCGCGTGCACTTAGCAATGAGTATTTGGCATTGAAAAGTTTCTTCCTGCACCTTTCCCTGCTATTATCGACCTCTTCAACGGCCCTTCACTGATCTATGGTGGAATTTCAACCACCCACATAGCACTCCGAGTCAAACTCCAGTGATCTGTCCCAGCTGGCTGGGTTGTGTTGAATACTCCATCGGCTTCATCAATCTTTATTTCACGGACCTCAAGCTCCCAACTGCCTGTAAACAACCAACGTCTCCCTCAACCCATGCAGTCCATTCACTTGGACAATTGTATTTATTTTTTGGCACTAATTGTCACTAAAATTCAGTTGTCAAAATTTTATAAAGGGGAGGGTCAAATAAAATAGCAAAAGGTGGTCTTTTTATCATTTTGTGGATTTTTGACTATGAATAGTATTTTGAAAGCTCTTTCCATGCTAGGCGTTTTAGTATTAAGATGTTTTAGATTTGTTGTTGTTTAATTGTAAATTATAACCTCCAAAGTCAACATTGTAAGCAAATTTTGATGGATACTAATTTCACCCTAGTTATTGAAATTTTGCAAATTTTATTTTGATTTCTGTTAGAATTTCACAAGGAATTTGAATGTACTTGTAATTTTAAGATTTGGGTTACCATTTTTCACAAAAATGTAAAAATATCTGTAAGTTATAAATGAAAGATTTTGGCATCCGATCTTCACATCTTGTAAAATTTTCTTGCACATTGTTCTTGGGAAGGGGGGGGAGGGGGGGAGTACAATCAACACTAATCTTTTTTTGGGGGGCTCTATGAGTGAGGGGGAAATCTAGGTATTTTTGTTTTTTGATTTGTTGGTTCATGTGATCATGTCTCTCACACTAAATCCCTTTCATTTGAGTATTCTTTGTAATCCTCCTAATAAATGGAAAATCAAATATAGATATTGTGGAAATAAAAGAGATACAATATAAGAATGTAGGTTTCGTCGAATTGAGAAACTAGAACAAATTCTTCTTAGTCATGGTATTTCCTTACTTGATCCTCTAATTCCAACACATGCAAAAACATCATCCAGTATCACTCAAACATCTTGTGAGACATCATCATTTGGGGATAAACAATGTAGTCTGATGACTTGCATTGATATCTCGTCTACCATATCACTTGTTGCTACATCTGAATCTAGTGTTGACTGATTCATGAGTTCTAGTGATTCTTTGCATCAGGTTATTGCTTTCATCATTCGAAATCCATCACCTAGGGATGCACATCTACCAGACATCAATTTTTTTTTTTTTGTAGAATCCTGGATTATAGATTTGGATGACACCATTAAGGACATTCATCTTCTATTTGATGACAAATTTTATGAAGTTGCATCATTATTGCCATCTTTGGATATTGCTCTTGTCTCACCTACTTCGGCTTTTATTGTGACTAATTGTGCAAAAATTTATAAGTTATCATCATCTGCAAGAGTATTAGATTCACATTGGTTCACACATAACCACACATTCATGATCCCTATTCCAAAATCACATATGGTACCTGATCCATCATATCGACATTTGTCAAACATCAGCATTGCTTGGATATCTTTGAGCATCCTTCGAAGGCATCATTGACATCATTTCAATCTTTGGATCATGTGCATAATTCAAAGACATTCATCTTACTTCCTATATATTCCTATTTGGAATGGGAGTTCATATTGCACACATTTATAGTGTTGTTTCTTCCCAAGGAGAAATGTTTTTCAACGTTCGTGGATCATCTTCAACATCCAGTGTCAAGCATCCACTAGCACTAGAGGCATCATCCTGGAAGGAGGTTGTATGATTTATCTTCTCATTTCAGCTTTGGGAGGAAGCATTTCCTCACATGGAGTTCAACACTTCACACTTTCTGGAGGGTCACATAATCTTCTCTCTTTTCTCTCCTATGGAGAGATCATCCATTGTACTTTGTGTTAGAAGTAGTCCTTGGGGGGTCAACATGAGTCCTCCATATATCACTTATCTTCTTCACTTGTGCATTTCATTTCATTGCATCATTTCTCTTTTGGAGAGGGGCTTTTATTTCCCACTGGGTTTTTCTCCTTTACTCCATTTTATGAGATATTTGTACATGAGTACCTAACATGGCCTAGTAATCGGGATTCATCATTAGTGCATACATTACTCCATAAGTTTCACTTAAGGGGGGGTGTTAGTGTAAATAGATTCTTTATCTACCTAGTTAGCTAACTAGGTACACATACACTATTTACACTAACAGAATGTGTGTGTTATAAAATGGGTTGCAACACAAATTATTAGAGATGTTTATGATAAGTTATACGTGAAAATTTAGATAACTCAATTATCACTGCTTTATGTAATCTAATCACTTATAAATGGATTCATGACCATGGTTTCATGCAAACCTAGCATTTCCTTTTCCTTTTTATTAATTTTCAATGACATTCTTGATAATTAAATGCTAGTTTTTTCTTTTTCTAACCTTGGCATCATTGGGTTGAGTTGTTATGACCAACTATTATTGCTCTCAAAAATGTATTTGATATACAGTCATTTCCTATGATTTTTTGTGCACTTTATTCTTGGCAGCTAATTAGGAGGGTCATGTTGTTTTGGAAAGATTGCATATGCCTTTCTATGACCTTTCACATTCTTTTCATGTGTGGCATTTGATCTAGTATTTGTATGGATCAATTTCTATTTAGATAGATGTTTTCTTTTTGTAGCATGTGTGTTCAGTGTTCCTTCTTGATTGTTTGAAAACATAAGGACATTTCCTTTTTGGGGGCTTGTATGCTATGCATTTGTTGGCTAGTGACAACATCTACAAAAGAAAGAAGATGGTTTTTATTGGTCATCAAAGTTACTTGGAGGTCATGGGTTGATTACTCTAGTTTTTGTGAAAGAGAGAGAACATGCTGGATGAAGCATAATAGAATAGAGTGATGCAAAAAGAACAAAGAAGGGAATTAACAAGGACAAAGAGAAGAAAAATAATAAAGGGATCTAATATATATAAGATGAAGGCTATATTGATGAATCAGTTGTGAGTAAAAAACTATAGGCTAAAAAAATTACTATAATCCATAAAGCATTTTGTATCTTTATAAGCAAGTTGTATTTTACGAAAAAGAATTAAATAAATTTATTTATGATAAACTTTTTGCTTCCGTATTGTATTTTGTATGTGTTGATCAAGTTTCTGCTACTAGATTAAGTAATTTTTCAATAGAATCCCTATTATAGGTTGCATTAAATGGTACAAGAGCATGCATTATTGTTGGGATATGTCACAAAGAGGCTCTAGACAATTGTTATAGGTGTGTGTGTGTGTGTGTGTGTGTGTGTGCGCGCGTGTGCGTGTGTGAATTCTTATAAATAAAAGATCAAGAGAAGGTATGGCACAAAGAGGAAGACTTAGAACATATGTTGTTGCAAATATAATAAAGATGTTGAGAGGAATTACAATGAGATTGGATGTAATTGAGACTACACAAAGAAGAGGAATGCATGTGGAAGATGTAAGTGATGATGAGTAATAAGAAAAATACCCTCAATTGGAAGTAAAAGACTTGTTGGATAAATTAGAAGGTAGATTTTTTAGGGCTATTTCAAAGATAAGTATTAAACAAAGATTGGATACTCTCTACTACAATGGAAGTTTAAGCCCTAAAGAAATTATAAACAAGATTTTAGAGATGGAGAAATATTTTAATTATGAATTAAAGGAGGACCCGAAAAAGGTAAATTTTCCCCACACAAAGTTAAAGGTTGTGCATACTTATGGCATCATGTACAAATAGAGAGACAAAGAAGAGGAAATGAGAAGATTAAGTAGTGTGATCAAATGGTTACAAAATTGAAAGTTGAATTCCCACCAACGGAGGTTATTAAATAAGCTTATGAAAAAAATGTAGAATTTAAAACAAAAAGATATGCATGCCAAAGACTATATAGAGGAATACTACACACTCACCATTTAGGTTGGCCATATAGAGGATGATAAAGAAACGGTCTCAAGGCACATGTTAAATGAACTTCGAGTATCAATGTGAGATAAGTAAATAGTATGCTTAGAGTGAGGTTAGTAGAAGAGGCCTATCAATATACCTTAAATATATAAGAGAGGTTAGCAAGGAATTTTAATGGTGGTAGATGACAACAAAAAAATGAAGGGAAATCTAGCACTACTCAAAATAAAAATTACATTCAAAACACAAGGGAAAGAGGAAATTCATCAAGAGGAAGAAAATATTATGGAAGAGAAATAGGTAGAGGATTTACAAGAACTTTTTATATATAGTTTTATTTTTTAATGAATTCCTAGATGGGTTTCCACCCATGAGAAGCATTAACCACCATATGTATTGATTCCCAAGAGTGGTTTCACTGAACAAGGTAGTGCATGTAATGATGCCCATGGAAAATGAAGAGGAGGAGAAACAAGTTTAGGATTTGTTAGATAAGAATTTGATATGTAAGAGTTTAAGCCCATGTATTGTACCAACAATACTAGAACCCAAAAAGGATGGAGAATGATATATTTGCATAGATTCACAATCCATTAACAAGATAATGATAAATTATATATTTATACTACCTCAAATGGATGATTTAATGGGTTACTTAGGTGGAGCCAAATATTTCACAAAAAAGGTTTGAAGAGTGGGTATCACCAAATTTAGATTAGAGAAGGGGACAAATGGAAAATCATATTCAAGGCAATGTATGGGATGTATGAGTGGCTAGTTATGCCAATTGGACTAACTTATACACTAATCACATTCATTAGATTGGTGAAGGAGGTTTTGAATTCATTTATTGGTAATTTCATGATTTTTTTCTTATCTTTTATAAAACAAATGAAGATCATTCAATGCATTTAAGGTTAGTCTTGCAAAGATTGATGGAAAAAAAGTTGATGTCAACTTGAAAAGTATAGTTTTGTGAAGAAGGAATTATTTTATTTAGGCTTTATCATTTCTAAAAAAGGTTTGTGGATGGACCTAGAGAAAAGTAAGGGCTATTGTAAAGTGGTCATCTCCAAGGAGTACATTTGTAGTAATAAGTTTCTATGGCTGAACAAGCTTCTATATAAATTTTATCAAGAATTTTAGTAGCATTTGTGCATCAATCAAAATAATAATAAAGGGCGGTAGGAATTAATTCCATTGGATAGTTGCAACAAATATAATTGAAAAGATAAAGTGATAGAACAACTAGTTTGGAATTGCCATAATTTAGTAGCATTTTAAGTGAACTATAAAGCAAGTGATACAATGATAGGAGGATTTTTTAGTCAAGAATGCAAGTATATTGTTTATTTTAAAGCAAGAAGCTAAATAAAGCTAAGAGGAAGTATTCAATCTATCAACAAGAATCTTACCTTATTTTTAAAGCACTAATGAAGTAGATGCACTATTTACTAACTAGATTGTTTGTTCTACACATAGATCATCATATGTTATAATTTATTAATAGCTAAGATAAGTTAAGTAAAAAACACATGAAGTAGTGAATAAAATAAGGGTAAAAGTAGTTGGGTTTGACTCCATGAGAGAGCTATATGAAGATGATTTAGATTTTAGAGAAACATGAGCAATGTGAAAGAGTCCCACTAATAGAGACAAAACTCCATAGTTGGAATATTTTATTCAATAATGTGTGTTGTTTAAGAGAATTGTTTTTCATACCTCTAGGTTCAATGATAAAAAATAATAATACAAAAATATAGTGGAGGTCATAATGAAAATTTTATAATGGATAAAATATTGGCATAGTTGTGTGAAAGGTATTATTGACAGAGGATGAGTGGTGTAAATTTTATTAGTATGCCAAAGGAAAGAGTCAAAATATAGGTTTATATCAACCATTTCCTATATCAAAGATACCATGGGAAGATGTGAGATTGTAATTCGTTCTTGGATTTCCAAGAATCATTGAGGGATTTGCTCTATTTTTGTTGTAGTAGATATATTTTTAAAGATGACATGATTATAACTTAGAAGAAATCAATTGATTTCATGCATATTGCTATTATTTAGGAAGGTAGTTAGATTGCATGGTTTTCCAAAGAGCATCATCTTAAATAAGTATACAAATTCTATAGGCCATTTTTGATATACTTTATGGAGAAAGATACTAAGTTGACTTTTAGTTGAGCCTATCATCCACCAAAAAAAAAAGGGTAAACAAAGGTTTTCAATAGAAGCCTTGTAATTTTTTTGAGATATTTGACCATAAAAAAGGCAAGTCAATGAGATTTGACATTGGAACAAACTAAATTTGTGTATAACAACTTAATAAATTAGAGTACAACAAAAACATATTTTTAAATTGTTTATGGTGAAAACCCTAGATGGGTAAATGAATTCATAAATACTATAGATTTTGGAAGGAAAATTATTATGGCTAATGATTTTGTTGAATATGTCTAGGAGCTTCATCATGAAGTAATGATAAATTTGGAGAACACCATGAGATACAAGTAACACATTGATCTTAATAGGAGAGAGAAATAATATTAGGTTGGAGATTTAGTTTTTGCTAATTCTTGGAAGGAGACATTTCCTTGAGCAATCTACAACGTTAAAATAGAATATGGATCATGGGTAAGTGCACCAAGATGGTGCACAAAAAAGGGTCAAAAGTGGCCACTTTTATTCTGAAATCAGCTAAACTTGAACTTGGAGGAGTAATTTGAGATTCATGCACTCAAAATTTGAAAATACCAAAAGAACAAGAATTGTAGTACTCTGAATCTAGTTTCTAAACTATTATTTAAAAAAAAGAAGAAGATAAGATTAAGAGAATCAAATGATTCGCACACAAAAAAGTGTTCTTGTTTTCAACAAAACATAACATAGTGTTTGGCATGCACCCCTCAAATTTTTTAGTTGCATTTATTATTTTCAAAAACCCATTGTTAGAAATATAGTTAAGAGTGAGTACTATACGTTGTATATTTTTTGTAATTTTTTATTGAGATTTTTTATGAGTTTTCAAAGTGGGCGCATCTTGAAAATCACATCACTGAGCATGCACATCACATAAATTGCACTAAAATAATAAAAAATGTATTTTTTTTTCAATGTGTAAAGAATGAAGTGTAGGACATTATTATATAATTTTTTAAAATTTGGACAAGTAGGTCAAAAGTTATTAAAAAAAGTCAATACATATGTCTATGATAACTATGGAAACATTAGTGAAAAAAAATAAAAATATGTGTTAATGTAGTTCAAAAATAAAAAAAATTATATGGTTACAAAGCTTAGAAGAAGTGTGAAATTATGGTGGTAATTTTATTAATATTTAATTTATAATGTGTAAACTTGATGATGAGCAAGTTGAAAAATGAGAATAAATAAAAAAATCACGTGAAAATGAGGCAAATGAACCATCCAAGCCTAAGGTTTGCCACCCAACCCTAAGTATAGGCCAAAACGTGTACATGTTTTGTGCAAGAAAAAACACGCACATGTTTTGTGCGAGACAAATAGCCAACATAAATGCGTACATTTTTTGTTTTGTGCAAGACAAAATGCGTACACATTTTGTGCAAGAAAAAATGTGTACGTGTTTTGTGCAAGAAAAAATGCGTATGTGTTTTGTGCAGGACGAAACACGTACATGTTTTGTGCAGAACGAAACACGTACATGTTTTGTGCAGAACGAAACATGTACATGTTTTGCATAGGACAAAACATGTACATGCTTTTTAAAATAAATTGTTGATTCATGAATCATGTAGAAAAAATGAAATTATTAAAGAGGGGATAAAACTAAAATTACCGAGTATCTTATTTTTGAGGAAATTAATATGAACTTCAATTCTTAATGTACCTTCAATAAAAAATCTATGTACATATTTATCCTTTTCATTTAAGGAATATTTTCATTAATCAAGTATAGCGGGTATATATAGTTTAAATTTAAAATTGGGAAATTATGTATTTATGTATGTATTTAAGTATTACTATTGATATCTAAAATCTATTGTTACTTTCTCACTTCGATAATATACATGCCAACATTAAATCATAAATCAAACAAGATAATAATTGGTTAATATAAGCATTATAAGTGTGAGTTTAATTAGCTTTCATTTTTGCAATAGGAGGATTTTAAGACAGTTCTATTATAGAGTTAAGCCATCCACTTACGTAAAAATAATAATAATACCTCTTTTGTAGTAAGATTGTTTGAAGTAAATTAGTCCTCTTAAGTGGTTTCCCTTTAGTAAACCATAAGGATGACCTTCGGTAATAATCCATAGATAGTTTTTATAATGAATTGATAAACACTATATATATCTAGATTTTGATCTACTCACTATATTTTATAGTTAGCCTTATAGAATTGTATAATATATTAGCATTATGCTAAAGGTGAGCATGTTTTTTCCTACACTAAAAGAATCATGTTCTTGAATCTAACTATCTAGCACTCTCTCCTTTCACCTCAATATCTAACTATCTCTGCATCTCTCTAAGCATCATGTTCTTGATGGTTTATGATGGAGAGTTGAGAGTTGAGGGTTTAGGGATTAAATTTAATTATGTAGGTTTTAGTGTTAAATTATTAATATTGGGTTTTAGGGTTTAACATATAGGGTATAAGGCTTATGTATTAGGGTTTATATAGTAGGGTGTAGGGTTTATAGTTGATGATATAGGGTATAGGTTATAGGGATGAGATTATAAGATTGAGTTATAATATTTAGGTTTGAGGGTATAGGAACCTTGAGGTGTGAAGGTATAAGGTTTACGGTAGAGTGTATAGGTTTTATGACCTAGGGTTGAGTGTAGGGTATAGAGTTGAGGGTATATGATATAGTGTATAAGGTTGAGGGTATATCATTTAGGATTGAGTGTATAGGTTGAGGGTTCATCCCCTTGGATTTAGGGCCTAGGGTTGAGCGATATGGTTTAGGGTTGAGGGTATATGATATAGGGTTTAGAGTTGAGTGTATATGGTTGAGGGTTTATTATATAGGCCTTAGGGTCCAAGGTTGAGAGATAGGGTTTAGGGTCAAGAGGGTATATGGTATAGGGTTGAGGGTCAAGGTTTTAGATTATAGGCTTTAAGGCCTAGGGTCGAGAGATAGGGTTTAGGGTTGAGAGTATATGGTATAAGGTTTATGGTTGAGGGTATAGGGTATGGGGTTTAGGGTTGAGGGTATAGAGTTTAGGGTTAAGTATATGGTTAAGGGTTCAACCTATTGGCATTAGTTCCTATGGTTGAGGGATAAGGTTTAGGGAACTGATGGTATAGGTTACATGGTTTTAGGTTATGTGTATAGAGTTTAGGGTTGAAGGTATAAGGTCTAGGGTAGAGTGTACAGGCTTTATGACCTAGGGATAAGTGTAGGGTTTAGGGTTGATGGTATAGGGTATCTAGGGTTTAGGGTTATGGGTATAGCATTTAGGGTTAAGTTTATAGGTGTTAGGGTTAAGTGCATAGGGTTTTGTTAATTTAAATCTATTGTAAGCCCAAAAATAAGAAAAGCACGTATATATCTTATTAAGTTAAAATCACGTATGTGTTTTGTAAAGATATATAAATCACCTAGGGGTTGGGGCATCTAGGTCAACTAGATCAAGAAGGTCGAGGAGATCAGCTAGATCAAGGAGGTCAAGGAGAGAAATTAGACGATGATTAGGAATGACTTATGTTAATGATGATTATGATATCAATGTACTAATAATGATTTTTGTAAGGTGTATGTGATTTATGACATATGCAGGTGAATATTAATGTAGATATGTTTATGTGTGGTTTAAAATGAATCTAGAATGTATCTAATGAAGAATTTGTATGTATGTTGTGGATATGAAATATAATAAACATGTAAGATGGTAAGATTCTTAGAATAACAAATCTAAACACTTAAGATGAAAAGGAAATGATGATAAGATGATTAAAATAACAAATCTAAACACTTAAGATGAAAATGAAATGATGATATGCTTAGAATAACACTCTAAACACTTCAGGTAAAAATGCAATGATGATAAGATGCTTTGAATAACACATATAAACACTTCAGACAAAAAATGCAATGATGATAAGATGCTTAAAATAGCAAATATAAAAAATTAAGATGAAAATGCAATTATGAGAAGATGCTTAGAATAAAAAATCTAAAGACTTAGGACAAAAAACTAATGATGAGATGAACTGAATGGAGATGAAGACCAGGCGACCATATTAGTACATTGAGTGTAGAGACATATGGAAGAAATAGAGAATGAATGTGCACATACAATCCATGTTTAGGAAAGAGAAAAATGATGGTGATGAGAAATAAGGGATGAGACAGGATTAGGTTTATCTAGAATGCAATAATTGAATTGCAATGTAGAGAGCACTTAATTTGATATTGTATGTGGTACTATGCATATGATTGGCACAAAAAACACATAGGTTGAGAGTATATCATTTAGGATTGAGTGCATGGGGGATCAAGGGTTCATCCTATAAGCTTTAGGGCCTAGGGTTGAGGGATATGGTTTAGGGTTGAGGATATATGATATAAGTGTGAATGTCTAGTCTAGACCTGCTCCAACATGATCAAACAATCAAACATTAGTCAATAAACAAGTATATAACAAACATTCCCCATGAAATTCATTCAAACACAATGAACAAGAAAACAAAGTAAAATATCCAATGAAAACTAATGAAATCTTATTAAAAAATGCTCAAACTAGCATCCCATGGGGGAATTGGTGCTTCTTTGATGTGGAAAGACGCCCCTTCCCAATTCCTTGATAAACTTGATGATGATTGGTTGATCCTTGATGAAAATTGTCAATAACCTAGCTATGAATGATGAAATCTATGAAAACTTGGATGGAAATGTGGATGAACTTGCTCAAATATGTAGATAGTAACCTTGCATGAAGTTGTGGATCCCAAATCAATAGAGAAGTCTTGTATTTATAGGAAAGAAGGATGGATGAATGAGAAATATGAAGAATATGGGATTAAACTTGAACCAATGGCATTGTGCCACTTGTCAATATACTAATGAAGAGAGGTGGAGCACATTTTGAACAATGTGCATGTTAAATGCATGTAGGTGGAATTTGAAATTCAAAAGATGGCTTGTGGAGGAAGAGTTGTAAGAGGAGTTAATGCCAAGTTGGCTCAAGAAGAAGGACATGTAGGAGCCTTAAATGACATGTTGGAGGACAAAAGTCCTTTGGGAGGGAGATTTCAAATTGATGGAATATTCCAAAGATATGCCATATTTGAATGAAAATAGAGGAATTAATAAATCAAATAAATTGATTTACATGTGCAAGTTGCAAAAGCTAGAGGATTGGAGGATTAGTGTTAGGAGTTAATTAGAATTTAATTAACTTAGATGGAATTAGTTGATATGACATTTGATTTAAATAATTAGATTTATTAAATCATATGAGAGGATATTTCAGAGATTAGTGATTTAATTAGATAAATTTGATTTATTCAATTAAATGAAGAACATTAGATTTAATCAAATAAAGTTGATTTATTTAATTAAGAGAGATGACTTTAGAATTTAATCAAATAAAATGATTTATTTAATCAAAAGAGGAAGATTAGGATTTAATTAAATAAAATGATTTATTTAATTAAAAGAAGATATTTAATCAAATGAAGTTGATTTATTTAATTAAAAGAGGAATCTTGATGAATTAATTAAATAAGGATTATTCAATTAATTGGTTAGTAAAAAAGTGATTAATGAAGAATTGGTGTTAGTGAATCAGAATCGAGTGTACGATATCAATCAAGATAATTTGAACGTCTAAATTTTTCCCCTCTTTGAAGCAATGTACTTGCTGTGTTGGTTCAAAGAATAACCTTGCTGAGATCAAAATTCAAAAAAATTATAATTTTTTGAATGCCCCACTGCTGCCCCAGCGAGAAGAATTATACTAGTATACTGCCCCCTCAAGAGATTGGACGAAAATTTAGATTTTTGGGTGATTTCTCGAGAAAAAAGGACAAGCTGCCCAACGGGTCCAGAAAGGCTCCAAGATGCTAAAAATATGCCAAGATGCGAAACGAGCTTCGGTTGGGAAAAAATGGTGACGAGGGTATAAAACCTTAGTTTGACAGCTAAAAAGGGGCAAAAAACCCTAATTTTCATGCTTAAATAGCCTTGGAGGGGTCACTTTCCAATCATTTTTGTACCACACTAGAATTTTTAGCTGACCTCCTACAAAATGGTGCAATGAGTGCTTCCCCGACACACTTCTAAGCGAGTCCGAGTGTACCAGAGACCTCTAGGCGTAGGACCCGCGATATGTGACCCTAACTTGACTTTGAGTTTTGATTTTTAGGCACATTTATTATGTTCTTAAAGGTCAAAGTCTCCAGCGTCACTATATAGTGACACTAAAAGTGCAAAATCAGCAACGCTAGGGCTCAAATAGTGCCACTTGTGTGAATTGAGATGTCGCATCACAAT